>JAENPR010002942.1:0-33442 GCA_018135685.1 Themeda triandra
TGCGCCGCCGCCGTTCGCGTGATCCGGGAAACCAGCTCCGCTGACACCGACGAGACGCCGGATCCGCCTCAGGTCCTGAGGCCGCTCCCTGGGCCGACACATGCGATAAGGGATTTCTCTCTTTCGTATTTCGATTTCTTCACAGTTTGTTCTTGTGTTTCTCTAGTTTCGGTGCAGTGAATCTAATGGAGGATGCCCTCTGTGGCACTTGCACCATCGCTACGGAAGGCTTTTCGAAGAATTACTGCAAAAGGACTCCGCGTACGTTGATCAGGACTACTGGCAGGAGGATGTTGGCCAAATCAATCAAGAGGCTTGGCAGGACGTCCGCACACTTATGTGAAGGATCAGAAAGTCTGGGATTCGATTGGAGTCTGAGTGTGAAGATTTGGGAGATGCCTTGGCAATTTCGCAAGGCACTGTCCAATGCCAACAAAAGTACTTGATCGACCATTGCAGCAATCCACAGCAATGGAGAGGACTGTGAAGCCAATTCTACCTTCATCTCCTAAGGCAATTCAAGCTCCATGGAGGAAAATGCTGGAAAGGCCCTCTTGCCACCACGCGCATCACGCCGGCGACTCTTGTGACTCACGCCCGGTAGCTGCAATCGGTTGTTGGAGAAAAGGTGTCAAGTCCAATTGCAATGACTTGTATGGCTCCTTGACCCGACCAAAAGGATGTGGGCCGTAATTCCAAGCGAGCCCATCAACCGAGGCGCGAGTCTGCCACACCGAGACATACGGATCGCGAAACCTAGGCGCCGTCTGGTTAGCGTCGATCTTTCCACAGCCGCCGCTCCCACGCCATCGTCGTCGTATCGTGACGTCCTCACGGCCGGTGGAGGGAGGTTCTGGGGGCGGGGTGCTACGCGTGGACGAGGCGATCAACAGCCTCGCGGTGGTGGACATCCCTCGGAGGCTCGTGGTCGTGGCTACGATCAGCGAGTCCGCGATCAGCCGCGGGACCGCGACCAACCGAGAGGTCATGGAGTCAGAGGTGGAGGCGCTGCAAGTGGCGCTGCTGTGCGTGGTGGGGCACCACCAGGTGGCAGCGGTCGTGGTGGTCCTCCACCAGTCGACGGTGGACGCGGCGTTCCTGCCGGTGGAGGGCGCGGTCCTCAACCGAACGACCCTCCGGCGGCCAACCAGGGGCCAACCAGGGGCGCGGTCATGGAACCGCCCCTAACCAGGTGGCCGGTGAGGGGATTCACGGCACTGATGAAGGTGGGGCGGCCCAGCCCCCACCGTCTACTCAAGCTGCTGCAACGGCCGCTGAGGATCATGGGAAAAAGCGGAAGAGGAAGGATCAAGTCAAGAAAGAGTGCACAATTTGCACGGAACAACACTTCACCAACCAATGCCCATTTGCTCCGAGGTCCGAAACCTACGGTGGCTTATTGTGGAGCCGCGATGATGGGGCGGTTTTTTCAGATCAGTGCTCAAGCACCACCAAATTGTGGATACGGTCCAATCTCTGCTGTGTTGCCCGTATCACGGTGGAAAGAGGACAGTCTGTGCGATGGCGCAAACCGAAGCGGCTAGGATCATCCCGCTTCGGTGGACACAGGAGGTGCAAGAGGCAGGGGGCCAATCCTATGCAGTCCGTTCCCAAGCAAGGAGGAACTTGATCGCATGGTTCAGATAAGCTCGGTCAACACGCGGGACAAGGATGCCACTTTCCTCATTGAAGAATTTGTTGATGATGTCCAGATAATCAAATTGTTGGACCGAGTATGGGTGACTGTCACTAAGGTACCCAGGGTGCTTCGTAGTTTCCTGCAACTTTGGGCAGTTGGCTCTATTATTGGTGCCACACAGAGGGTGGATATGGTCACCTCACGGGCGACGGGGACGGAGTTCGTCTTCAAGTGGCAGTTCTTGATGCTAAGAAGATTCCCTGTTTTCACGAGATGTATGCAGTGTTGGAAGCTGCGTTTACCGCCTTTTTCAAAGCGATGAGGTAGTCCGGCATGTTGCTATTGATCCGAATGAAGATTTGCGGGGGGATGGTGACAAAGATAAAAGTCTTGATGGTGAGGACCGTGAGATGGAAGAGGCCGAGGGTCATAATCTAGAGGCCCCAAAAAATGATCAAAGTACCTCAAAAACTACTCAACATCCTCACCAGAATATAACCCATCAGCAATTGGCGTCCATAGTTGAGGTGGTACTAGACAGGACTTGCTCTCAGCTTTTTGATGAGATCAGTGCCCAGGTTATGCTTGAACCGCTTGATGCACCTATAGACCAGGATGGCACAGGGGATTCTACTGCTGCCCCTAGCACTGTGTTGGGACAGGAGGCCGACATCTTGGGTGACCACCAGGACACGGGGGTCTCTCCACCTACTGCCGAGGAGACGGCAGTGGGGATCACTGTGACCGACACTACGGGAGGAGGTTCTACATCACCACTACTTCCTCCTGTGGTCTCGGAGGACACAGGTGCGGACCGGGTTGGCACGGAGGGCTCCATCACCTCGGCTTGCCCCCTCGTGCTATACCGGAGGAGGACACTGCCGTGATAGCAGTGGAGACTGCTGTTGGCAAGGGTACGGGGGGAGGTTTTACTCCACCACCTCCTCCTGTGGTCTCAGAGGACCTGGATGCGGACCAGGTTGGCACAGAGGGCTCTACATCACCTGCTGCCCCTCGTGCTATACCAGAGGAGGTCACTGCCAGGATAGCAGTGGAGACTGCTGTTCGCGAGGCTACGGGGGGAGGTTTTACTTCACCACCACGTCCTCCTGTGGTCTCAGCGGACCTGGTGGTGGACCAAGTTGCCACTGGGGGTTCCACGCCACTTGGTGCCCCTCGAGTGATGCTGCGACAGGACGACGGGGCTACGGGGGAGGCTACGGGGGGAGGTTCTACACCACCAGCCTCTCTGTTTGTCTCGGCTAGTTGTGGAGGGGAATCTACATCGACATTAACCCCTCCCCAGCTACCTCTGTCTGTGGTCTTTGGGGGGAGCTCTACATCACCTTTTGCTTCCCCCGACGGTTTCAACAAGGAGGGTGAGGACCCTACGGTGGTGGTAGTGGTGATGGCGCCCACACCATTACCACCATCTCCTTTGGTGGAGCTTGCCCCCACTGAGGAGGGAGCAGGTGCTTTGGAGGACCAGGTGGAGTTAGCCCCACTTGAAGAGGTGCGAGTTGAGGAGGTGCCCAAACTCCCCCGCCGCTGCCCCAGATTTGCAGCAACGGCGGATGAGCACACTTTGACCAAGGCAGAGCGCTTGACGGCGAAGAAGAACTTGGAATTACAAGGTACTTCTTTTAATAGCTTTTCAGATTCTAAAGTTGCTGCAAACCTTGGTAGGATAGGCATCAACCTAGGTGTGTCTAGTGTGGCTGTCCTTAAAAATCTAGAGGTTGATAGGTTGGTTCTTCAGGCTAACCAAAAAAAAGTTAATGTCCAATTCCCAAGTCACTATTCTAGACAGTGATGATGAGAGGGAAAACAGACTTGATACAGTTCTCAGCCAAGCATGTGGCGGTTTAAAGGAGAACTGTTTGGATATGGAAGTGATCATATTCAAGATCTCTCCCCTCTCCGTCGGAAGAAAAAATATAACAATGCCAAAAAATTAAATATGGCAAACTTCCTAGAAAGCCAAAAACCCCTTCAAAAATTAATCTAAAATGAAAGCGGTTTTACGGAATACCGAGAGGTCTTGACTTGGCTAAACACAGATACTTGGCTGAATTAGTTAAGGAGGAGCAAATTAATTTTATAGCTCTCTGGCGGCGGGGATTCTTTCCCCGGATCACGTCCTCAAAAATTTATGTGGAGGGACGTGACTTCCTCGGCATGCTATGGCGCCACATGGGAGGTCGGGAGGTATTCTCCTTGGAGTCGACGATGATTTTTGACATCGGGGCCATTAGCGAGGGGATTTCTATGTTAAATTCACCCTTAGATGCAAAGCTAATGACTTCAAGTTTGTGCTTTATGCGGTGTATGGACCCGCCCAAAGCCCAAACAAAGGAGCTTTCCTCTCAGAGCTAGCCAATAGCTGCTCTAAGGAATCCCTTCCATATATTGTAGGAGGGGATTTCAACATAATGAGGAGTCAGGAAAAGAGCTCGGGGGAATTTGACCCCAAATGGCCTACTCTATTTAATGTTGTCATTGAATCCTGGATCTTAAAGAGATTGTGATGGTGGGCCGCCAATTTACATGGGCGGGCGGGGACAACCCAACTTTCGAGAAACTAGATAGAATTCTCGTCGGTCTCGAATGGGAAATTCAATTTCCATTATCTACGGTTGAACCTAGAGGCAGCGAAATATTTCGATCACACACCCCTAGTTCTTAGCACGGGTGCTTCGACCCACCTTTCCCATAACCGTCCTTTCAAATTTGAGAGGGGATGGCTCTTACGGGGAGGGTTTTTATGATATGGTTGCAAATATTTGGCAATCGAAAAGTCTTTGGTTCCACATCCCTTGAGCGGTGGCGAGTCTAAAATTCATAGACTTAGACAACACCTAAGAGGTTTTGGCCATGCATACGGCGGGGTCTTACAAAAAAGAGAAAAAAAAGCCGCGGCTCTTTTAGAGAATCTTGATAAGAAAGCCGAGGACTCCTCCTTATCTCGATCAAGAAATTAATCTAAAACATTATTTAAAAGAGCGCTTAGTTTCCCTCCTAAGGGAAGAAGAGATAAAGTGGTATGAAAGAGCCAAGGTAAAAACCCTATTGGAAGGGGATGCAAATACCAGGTTCTTCCATCTAGTGGCAAATGGGAAACATCGCAATCAACATATTTATAAACTTGAAAATGATCAAGGGGTTGTTGTTGGCGATAATCGTCTCAAAAGCCATATTACCACATATTATAAAAATCTTTTTGGAACACGAGAACATTCGAGATCACACTAGTGGAAGATCGGATTTCAGATATTCCACAAGTTTCCCCGAGGAAAATGATATCCTCATCAGCCCTTTCACGAATGCGAAGTGAAAGAAGCGTGTTCCAAATGGAGCATAATAAGGCTCCAGGTCCGGATGGATTTCAGCGAGAATTCTACCGAGGTATTTTGGGGGATAATAAAAAATAATCTCCTACCTCTCTTTAATGATCTCTGAGAGAGGCCCTAGACCTTCACGAGTCTTAACTTTGGAATCATTACTCTAATTCCCAAAGTTCCAAATGCTACTAAAATTCAGCAATATAGACCAATTTGTGTCCTCAATGTGAGTTTTAAAATATTCACAAAGGTCGGCACAAATAGGTTGAATAAAGTTGCGAAGACTGTTGTCAATCAATGCAAATTGCCTTTATGCCAGGCGAACATCATGGAAGGTGTCGTTATTCTACATGAAACCATCCATGAGTTACATACTAAAAAACGGGATGGCATCATTCTCAAAATTGATTTTGAAAAGGCTTATGATAAGGTCAAATGGGACTTCTTACAACAAACCTTACGTATGAAAGGTTTCTCAGCTAAATGGTGTAGATGGGTCCAATGTACGGTCTCAGGTGGAAGTGTGGGGATTAAAGTCAACGATGAGGTTGGCCCCTACTTCCAAACCAAACGTGGCCTAAGACAAGGTGACTCAATGTCGCCTATCTTATTTAACATCGTTGCAGATATGTTAGCTCTTATGATTAATAGAGCAAAAAACGATGATCAAATAAGAGGAATTATCCCCCACCTGGTAGATGATGGTCTGTCAATATTACAGTACGCAGATGACACCATCATCTTTATTGATCATGACCCAGAGCAAGCAAAGAATCTAAAACTTTTGCTATGTGCTTTTGAACAAATGTCAAGTCTTAAGATCAATTTCCACAAGAGCGAGTTCTTTTGCTATGGTGCAGCCAAAGAGATAGAATCCTATTATACCACTCTGTTTGGATGTAATATAGGGGAATATCCCTTCCGATATTTAGGGATCCCAATGCACCATAGACAGCTCCTCAATTGAGAATGGAGGAAGGTGGAAGAACGCTTCCAATAAAAACTCTCTTCTTTGGAAAGCAAAGTACCTCTCTTATGGTGGGAGACTTGTTATGGCAACTTAATTCGGTTTTTAAGCGGTCTACCCATGTTCATGATGTCCTTCTTTTAGATTCCTAAGGGAGTCTTAAAAAACCTGGATCATTTTAGATCAAGGTTTTCGGCAGGATCTTCGGATAAACATAAATATAGACTTGCCAAGTGGAACATCTTATGCCGACCCAAGGACCAAGGAGGTCTAGGTATTCTTGATTTGAGCTTACAAAACAAGTGTCTGTTGGCCAAATGGTTGGTTAATTTACTCAACACAGATGGCTTATGGCAGTCAATGCTAAGGAATAAATACCTAAGATCTAAAACACTAACTCAGGTGGCAGCCAAACCGAATGACTCTCATTTCTGGAGAGGCCTCATGCGTATTAAAGATGAGTTGTTGGCTTATGGGTCCTTTAATATCAAAGATGGGACCCATACGAGGTTCTGGGACGATACATGGGTACGAGATAGGCCCCTAAAACTTAATTATCCATCTCTTTATAATATAGTAAGAGATCCTCACGCAACTGTTTTAAAAGTGTTGACCTCAACCCCTCTTAATATATCTTTTAGAAGGGCTTTGGCGGATAATAAACTTCTAGAGTGGCAAAGCCTAGTAGCAAAAATTTCTAATGTTGTTTGTGGTGGAAGGGTCGGATTATTTTAAATGGAATCTAACCAGTTCGAGTTATTTTCGTGCGATCCTTGTATCTCCATCTCATTGATACACAACCACCTTTTCAGCATAGGAAAATATAGAAGATGAAGATCCCCCTAAAAATTAAAATCTTCTTTTGGTTCCTCCAAAGAGGCGTTACCCTAACCAAGGATAACCTTGCTAGGAAAAACTGGAAAGGGAGCCAGAAGTGCATATATTGCAATAGGAATGAGACTATTCAACACTTGTTCCTCGATTGCCCTTGTGCTAAGATGATTTGGAGGATCATCTTCTTTGCTACTAGACTACAACAACCAAGATCTATTCGCCATATGTTTGGCAATTGGCTTAGTAATCAACATAAGAAGGTCAAAAATATGATCTGGGTTGGGGTAGCTGCTTTGTGTTGGGCTATCAGGAGATACCGGAATGATGTTATTTTTAATAAATTAAAAACTAATTCTGTTATGCAGGTTATTTTCGGGGAGCGTGCGGATTGCGCTTAAGGCTCGGGCTAGCAGCGTGAGGAGGAGATCAAGGACGCACTCTCGGAGATGAGCAAGAAATTAGAAATGATTGCTCTAGAAATAACGAACAGAGGGTGAAAGAATTTTTATCGTCTTCAGCAGTCCTAGTCATTGTTTTAAGACTTTGGGTCTCCTTTTCCTTCATTTTATTCACAACACTGTAATAATTGGCTGTGTACATCTACGGATGTAGAGGCCGGATATTCTATCCTTTATCTAAAAAAAAATACGAGTTCAAAAAGGACGAAAGAGTAGCTGTGATTCATGCCACATCTCCGTGCCCTCGCTCGCGCCGCCGCTTAATCGCCGCGTACGCCGACGCCCACTTCCTCCCTGCCCTCGCGACGGGCACACGTCACCATGTTGGCCACCGCCGTTGACCCCATCGTGCCATGACTGCACCTGCTCTCGCCAAACCGCTTCCGCAGGCGTGCCGCCGCACCATTGTTGTCATCGTGGCCACCCACGACATCACCTCGACCTGGGCGAGGCCGCGGGGCTAGGCTTGCGTGCGCACCAACATCCACTCCGCCAACGCCTCCTTGCTCACCGACATCAAGTTATCAAGGACAACCTCCGAGAGGTACGTTTGTGCACGGTCGCACGGGACTTGCCCTCGATGTTCGCTTCCCATACGCGTCTGAATCTAATGAGCTCCGGTCGAGGATCACCGATCGCTTGTGGTGTGGGCTTTCCTCGATGCAGCATGAAAAACATGCTATTAGGTGAAAGTTTCCCTTATTGATTCTTGCTAATAATGTTCTATCATGGCTTGAAGTTTGGGACACTACAACAGACGACTTCTACCTTCAAGTTGAGTTCATGAGATTCGATTTTTGTTTTATTATGATTCGCAAGCATGAGAATTCAGTTTCCTCCTAACATTCGGTCAATTTGGTGCTCTCCTCATCCTCGCCTCCTAATATTTCGGTCACATTGAGTACAATTTCTGCATGGCTGATGTGTTGGTTGTTGTTTTTCAGCTGATAGCTCAGAATTGGAGATGGCTAGATCATCGAACATGTCTTCCTGAAGCACATGCAACAAAAAAAGTTTTCTTTACTTCGCTTTGTGCCTTTTTTGCCATTCAATCTCTTTGACAAATTTTATCTGCCAATAAATAATGCTTTGCGCCAGTTAACTTGTATTTTCGTTGCTCTGTTAATGGAAATGGGGAATGCCTCGGTTCAAAAAAGAAAAAAATGCTTTGCTGTTGATTTCAGGAAGCTTTCATTCAGGCTATATTTTATCGTTTACAGAAAATCTTTATTTCCAAATTTTGACTGTCATGTGGCGGTGTGATCCATCACCAAGTGTGAAGCAATGAATAGTCCTTTATGAGTTACGACCAATTCATTTGACATTTGCTACAGTATACAAAACATAAATGACAAATTTTATTGATTCTTGGTCTGACAGAAAATTTATTTTGTTTTAGTGATGTTAAAAAAACATCATTCTGAGAGGTTAAGTTGAAATACATTTTTTTAAGGATCTGGAGGGGTAACAATCAATTGACATACATTTTTTTAAGGATCTGGAGGGGTAACAATCAGTTGACATGCAATTTTTTTGAAGGAACTAAAAGACAGTCCATATGATGCAACCAATCTTCTTTTTTATCATTTCTTCCTCGCAATAGCACTTTTTGGTTTGTTCCCTACGAGCAATTCTTGGTTAACATGCACTTGGAACCACACCACATAATTTAAGACACCATGCTATATTTTTCTAATAGATTGACTCTTCCAAATTTAAACTGGTTCCAGACTTCTTTCTACCACGCTGGCTGTGATTTTCAAAAGCCAACTTGGTTTTAAAAGGAAGGAAGAAAATCACAGCAAACTACTGATGAAGCTCTTATAATTGTGATTATTATTTTTTATTCTCTGTGGCTAGCAGGTTTTTTGATACATGTCCCTCTCTTGTATGTGCTCAATTGCAAATTGCTGAAAGAGCTCATGACCCTTGCAGAAGTGGAGAGAAAATGGCAGAAGCTTGCAGTCACTGATGTACTGAAAAGACGCAGGTGTTGTGCTGACAAGTGACAACATTGACTGGCGAAGTTAAAAAACAACAACAACAACAACAACAACAACAACAACAACATTGACTGGTGCACCTTCTAAAAAGCTAAATGAAATTACATTTGATTCGTTGAAGCAGCTCAGGCACTTGAGCTGCCATACCGGTTAGCCTTGTTGAAAGTAAGTAAGATTATGTAATTCAAAGTATGTGATGAGCTCTATCTCTACTATAATTGAAATCTTATAAAGGTGTCAGAAGCCTGACACTCACCCTCGACCCCACAACCAGCCTCTCACCGTCCTCCACACCCCACGTCCTCACCTGTGCCTAGCACCCACGGTTCGATTCCTCGGCTCGGCTTTCTTTTTTACCCCCACCGAAAGGCTGTCATTTTTTCTCTCCGAAAAAACTGAAACCACCCCCGCTGCCACCACCAGGGATTAGGGTTGGAACCCAAACCGCCCAGCAAAGCCGCCGATGCCACCGTGGGAGCCTGTGGGGGTATAAACCCCTATACCAGCACGACATGACTTTAGGGCTGTTCGGATGAAGACCCTTGGCCCAAGAGCGCAAGGTCGACCAGAGCCCAAGTCTGGTTGGCTACCTTGGAAGACAAGGAAGGAAGGACGAGCCAAACAGCGCCTCTGGTCGGCTGTCAAGATATCGATCACAGAAGATTAGATTAGATCGATATTGTTACCTTGTATGTAAAATTCATATCCCGAGATATCGGGCTTGTAATCCTGCTCCCCCCACTATATAAGGCGAGCAGAACACCCTCCCAAAACTCATCTGGCATACCAATAAACATACTCGATCAAGAGCACAGGACGTAGGGTATTACACATCTCGTGGCCCGAACCTGTATAAACACAGCGTCTCGTGTTCTTGATTACATCTTGTTCGTCATCTAGCGTGCCTTACCGATCAATCTACTACCTTAGGCATACCTTAGGTAGACTGCCGCCGATATTTCGTCGACAGTGGCGCGCCAGGTAGGGGCTGTGCGTATAGATTTCAAGATGAACAAGATGGTTTCGTTTCCTGCCTCCATGGACCTGGATGACATTGCTCCGATTACCTTTGGTTCCTTCGTCTCCTGTGACGCTGCAGAGGCTGCGCCGGTTGTCGAGGCAATTGCACTCGGCATTCAGGTCGCAACTCCACCAGAAAAATAAAGCTCCAACCTCACTGAGAAGCTGCTAAGGCCGATGGTTCGACCACCGATCCCGCGCTATCAAAGGCGCCGGGTCGACAACTCGGATCTGATCGAGATGATCGACCGCCATGGAGAAGGATTGGCGGAAACCCTCGCCCTCGCGGAATCCGCGCTCAAACAACTCGCTGACCTCCGAGTCGAGTATGGTTTCACCCCCGTTCAGCGGCGGAGGCGCACCAACACGCAAGGATCCCGGCCAGATTCAGATCTAGCCAGGTCGGATCGCCCGAAGCCCTCGCATACCCGCCCGCCACGCCCTCTACTGGACGACAGCCAGGGCAGTCCTTTCGCATTTGGGCTCAAGAACGCCTGGCTACATCTGGGCCACTGACCGCTGGCAGCCTGGTACATGGGGGGTCGTGTGCAAACTGGCCTTTGGTCCACGTCTACACTAGAGGAGCTCGCGACGGCGTGGCTATGGAGAACGAGGACTGGAGATCCAATCGATGGCGAGGACGTAGACATGCAGATGCGGCCGGCCAGCCCTGGGTGCGGGAGCCGATGGGAAGGGAGCGGGCACGATGGAATGCGACGGCGGTTCCCCTGGATGTGTTCACTAGCCTGGGGACGCGGTGGAGGGAGCGGACAGAGCAGGTGCAGGTCCGTTCTGAATCTCCGTCCCCGTTCTCTGAATCCTGCTGTTCTTAGATTCGTTTTTGTTCCTTTCAGAAGTGTGAAATAGTCTTAATAAGATTTGGTTGGTGAGTTATTGAATTTCCATTTACATTCTTTTCCAGACATAGTCATACTAGGAGAATAGTGTTGATGTACTGAGCAAAAATATTTCATTCACATAGTAGGGGCGAGGATGCCAGTGAGATTCATATTTAGATGGTTTAGAGATGAGTTGCATGCATAAGTTGAACCTTTTTTCCATAGGCTTCCCTAAAATAAAACCGTAGCGTTAGCGCGGGCAATATACTAGTAAGGGTGTAATTTGAATATGTTGACAGCAGCATCACAACTATTGCCCATTTGGTAAACCTTATGACCTTGATGCATGTGAGCCCTTTGACAGGCAATGCCATTAGTTAAGTGGTTGCCTTTGTGTTTAGTATGAGTTAGATGCGCAACGTAATAATGTTAAAAGACTAAAACAGATGTAGTTTCTATACTACTGAACATAAATTAAGGTTAAGGTTAGAGTTACGATCTCCATCCACAGATGTCTGCTTCAAAATTCCAAAAAGCGGTCATCAGTAGCAGCTGATAATTCATGGGTGAGTATAACACACATGAGAAAGTATTTGAGTATTAGTGGCGTGTGTTTGTCCATGTTTTGTGCAATTATGGGTGCTTCTGCTTCCTTCATGATGCCTTTGAATCCATTTTATGTGACTGTTAAATCATCAAATGATCATTTGTGCAACTCTTCTTCCTCTATAGTCATGTGTATTTGGCTTTTGCCAAACCTGAATGTGTTATCTCAATTTCAACGTGGAAGAAAATAGTTTTTAATACATGTACTAATGAACCATCATATTAATAATCGCATCATTAACAGGTGATCCGAAAGACTAAACTGTTTTGAGAAACTTGGGTGTGTGATTAGGGTGTTCTCTCTTCAACTGCCCTATGACAGCCATAACATTTATGTCTCAGTAAGCTAATCTCTTCTGGTTTGCAAAGGTGTGGTTCCTTTGGGTTTACATCTGTTCTTATATTGTATAGTGCAAAGGCAACTAATTCTTGGTTGACACATAATTTGCATAATAAATATTTTGGGAATGCTAAGATTAAATGTCTCACCTAAAACCACACTTACATTCATATGGTTTGTTTTGCAAGTATTCCTATGGTTTCTTTTTGGAGGTACAACATTAGGATGTTACACGATTATATTTACTCAAATATTATATATTAAGTTTGTATATACTGGCTGCTTGTGCATGGTGTTTATCCCGAACGCTTGATGGTTGCGATACCGGGATCTCCATGGCTGCGTTGATTTTACAAACTCTACTTTTTTGGATTAAATGTCATTTTAATGTTATTATTTAATTCCACAATATTATTATCTTATATGTGATGCATGTGTTTTTAATAGAAAAGTTTAGTTGTCCGTAGTAATGTAGCAGGGCATGATACTAGTTACATACAAATCTATAGATATCCAATGGATGATGTGAATTATGAAGTTGGTCGCGTCCCATTCCACTAACTTGCATTTTGTACGTTTGCCATCTCTGGTCAAGGCGGCACCAATATGAAAATATTTTTGTATGTGGCCGGCCGAAAGCAACCCGCAACTTGCATAAAATGAATGATTACGCAACAAACCCGAGAAAACAACAAACGAATTTAGTTCGTCCGATCCATTTGGCAAAACACATTGATAAAACTAATGATAAAAGATAAAAAGTACCCATCCTTGAGCATTTAGCAGCCACAATATACTCTCTCTATCGGATCTTGAATATATCCTTGAAGAAAGCAACAACAAACCAAGACAAACTCACCCTGCTAGTTGATAATATATATACTCTATCCGATCCCTAAATCAAGTACGTCAGGACACTGACACGATCCCTAATACTACACCCTACACCTGCTTGACTAATAATATTATGTTATTATCGCTTCAAACAGGAAGTGTTGTAGATTACAGTATGTGTTCTGTGTATATGACAACGGATATAGCAACATCAATCTCTTATGTGTATAGCCATCAAAGGGTTTAGAGCAATTAAAAAGAAGTTAACTTAGAACAAAAAGCGTAATGAACAAATATTTGGGATTCGGGAGAGTAAGAGAAGGCTTAATTTGGATACAAGCCACACAAGTAATAACTGGGGTCATATGAAATTGGTTAGGTGTACCATTTCACTAGCTTGCATTATTTCTAAGTTTACCATCGGTCATGGCACAAGTACTATACAATACCTTGTTGGCCGGCCAAAAGCGACTCGCGACGAATCGCGTAGAAGTATAGTGCATATGACGACCATACACCATATACGACGAATTGAGGCGCCAACTTTAGTTTCATCCAATCCATTAGGCAAAGCACATGGATAAACTAATGATAAGAGGTAAAATTATGCTGTCTATGCAGCATTCTGCGTATGATTGGTTTAGGGAAACATTAGCAAATGACATCCGGCCGTCAACTCCTCAAGTCTTCACCTACTCTTCCGGGCATATATGGATGGACACTGGACCGCCTCTGCGCACAGTTGTGGTGGCAGCTTATTCTGCGTATCCTCAAGTTCTGAAGCACACTATATAGCACCAAGAGTGAGAGTAGCAGAAGAAGCCGCGCGCCTTCGCCTCCCAGTGATGCATCCTACCTAGTTTCAAGGTCAATTCACGGTAAGGTTCCTATCTGAAACTTTTTACTGTTGCACATACCGAAATTATTGGTGCCCTTCCTGTTCCATTTATCTTCCTGATATTATTTGTTTGTAGTAGTACGCGCGCGCTCACTGTATTCTAAATTGTAAGTTGTTTTGTTTTTTTCGGACATCCAGATATAGTGTATATTTATAATTTATTAGGTGCATGGAAAAAAATTATGTATCTACAAAAGTTAAAATAGCTTAAAATTTAAAATAGAGAGAATACTTGTTTGAGTAATAGAAACTTCAACAACTAATTATTGCTTAATCAGTATCCTGAATTAAGCAAGGTGTTACAAAGAAAAGCTAATATATCTATATCTATATCTATATCTAATAATAAAAAGACAAAATTTCTTCTACAATTTTTTTTTGTCCAAGTACGATCTCTATTAGGATTCTACTTTTTGTTCGATAATTCTCTTTTCAACGTTCCAATTAGTTTGGTGTGAAATTGCAATTCGAGGTCAGCTAGCTCGAGTCGAAGGCGGTGGCTTGCCAAGCCCACGGTTCTCCATAATGTCGCCTTCGGGGATCACGGGCCGATTAAGGTGAAACGATCCTTAACCGGCTCTGATACCAATTGAAGGACCGGAATCGACGACCAGAGGGGGTGAATGGGAGCCTCAAATTTCTCACCGAAATATTTGGCCACTGTCCCAAATTCAAACCCCAAGAAGTAAAATCCCCAAATCTAAAATACTCATGCCAACTGGTGACGGGAGTACCTAGATAAATTCTTTGAGACGATAGAAACCCAACGCAACAGACAGCACGTGAATCGGAGCATAAACTGCAAATCTGTGAGCAAAACACGAAATCAGAGCTAGTGAATATTCACCAGAAATTCAACTGGAAAATCGTTCATCAACTAAACTCAATCTGTGCCAATCGAAGGGCCACTTGAGCCAGATTGCTGCTCTTCACGTGGCTTTGCTGCAGGCACGGCAATCAATGAATTGGACCAAGCAAAACACAAAAGAAATCGAATTAAAAAAGCTAAGTACTGTTCCTCGAAAGCGACATCTCCAAAAGCCTTCACAAATCACGTGAACATATCCTGCTTCCAATGGATGAATCCAAACGGCGGTTCCTGATGCATTCAATTAGGAACAAAAGCAGGAGCTTGATGGTGAGACTGCACACCGAGGAACAATCACAGTTTCTGAACACGAGGAAGCAACACAGTCTGAACTTTTGCTAGCCAGGAGCATGCCGCTGGTTCCCCTGTACCACGGCTCAGCAAAGATCAGAAGGAAAAGCGCAATATCCACAAGACACCAGATCTGGAAGAACTGACGAAATCGATGGCGGAGACAGAGCAAAAACTTGGGGCTTCAGCGTCGACTCTCAGCAACGAGCGCACATCACTCGCCTGTTCATCTGGAGTCTGGTGCCTCACAAGCCCGTCTAAGAACAGAAGGTCAAGACGAACCAGAAAAAGGAGGGAGCCAAGGAATCGGTGGAAACCGACCAAAAACTCCGCAGCTTGACTTGAAACTTCGCACAGACCAAATTTAACTAGTCACAAGCAAATCCCCAAGAAATCAAATCGGGAACACAAGAGGCAAAAGAGAGCTCAGATTGTCTGCTGTATACACCTGCTGACTGTCCGAGATCACGAAAACCACAAATTTAACTCAAGAATCACAGAGACATGATTAAACCCGGAGGAAACAGCGGAGACTAGGCGCTAACGTTTGCCACTTATTGGTTCAAGTACAAATCAAAGATTGCGGACCTCTCTCTCACACATCAGCTAGGGGAAGGAAAATCCTAAAGGAGAAAAATAGAAATGGAAGAGGTGAGGGGGAAAGGAGACCCTCATCCTTTATTTATAGGGGCAAGACTATTTTACATTCCTTCTTTGCCCTTGGATATATAAAGGGCCAAACCACTTAGCCAGGGGCATAAGGGTCCAACTCAGACTTTTCTTGATCCGACGGGCACCGCGCCTCCTCACCGGTAGCCTTGCTCCCAAGCAATCTCCCCGATACCGCCACGTGCCATCCGTCCGCGCGGGACCTCCGCCCCGGTTTTGAGGCGCAAACCAGGTAAACCCGCCATCGATGGTTTTGAGACGAAACCACCAAACCCTCCGCGAGTAGCGTAGCCCGTATGCATCCCCCGCCATGTACACTTGCGCTCGTCGATGTCCCAGCTGTCAGCCACCACGGCTGGCCACCCGGTTCTCAGGTCCCTCGAACCAAGCCTCACGTCCGCCCTTCACCGCACCCGGTCCGTCAGCACGCCACGCCCTACTTGATCTTCATCAACCGTCGACCACCGTCTCCGAGCTCGACACCTGCAGACAGCACAAGCCAAGAGACACCATTGTTTGACATGAACCGCGTGCTATCAGTTAGCAGAAACACACGCACACACGCCATTGTGTTGGCACGTTGACAATCAGTCATCACAAAAGGTCCATACTATGGTTAAGGTAAAAACCATGTGTCCTCAACAACAAACACATATATAATAAACAAACGTCTGCACACGACAAGTTGCTTGGACGTGCTAGCTAATGTTGAACAGTTGGGCAGTAAGAAATAAAACTCTGAACTTAAGCTGCATCCTAGCTGTGTACCAAATTTACCAAACTTTGAACCTCTATATCCTCTAAACCATTGCAGATTCGATCATGGTGATCAAATAGAATTAGTACAGCAGTGAACCATGAACAATAGTTATTAAGGTGTATCAAGTTATTTATACATGAAATCCACAGTAACGAGGAAAGGAACAGAGAAAAGTTTGTGACTGAACTTGGGGTTCAGTACCAGCAAACTTGGGGTTCAGTACCAGCAACAACAGTAGCAGGACTGCTAGCAACTACGTGAACTTCGCGCGGGATACAGAGCAAAGTAGCAGAAAGACGAACCAACTACGTGAACTTTGTGCGGGATACAGAGCAAAGTAGCAGAAAGACGAACCGGGAGGAGTGGGGTTACCGCGTCGAGCACGAATCTGGTGAAGCCAGGCAGGTTGGGGACAGCGAGGGACGACGAGGAGGCGCCGGGGGGCTCCATCGCCCAGCGGAGAGCGAGGCCTCTTCCCATCTCCAATATATCTGTACTTAGTATTACCAATTGGACGCAACCTCTATGTTAGTTCTCACTAGAAGCACTAAAAAATGATACTAATAAATTCTCACGTTAATTAGAAAAACCAGGAAAGACTCAGACCAAGTAATCCATTTGTTCAACGTCCGGCCTATTTTTTCAACAAAGTAACTCCTAAATTTGCATCTAAACTCCAAATGTTTATAATTAAGAAATATAATTGGAAATAACCCCTAAACTTTTCTCTAAATTAACTAGCTTTGCTATATTATGAACAAGAATTTAAAATAACTCTCTAAATTTAAAAGTAGAATATAGACCTCGGCTATGATAAAGGATAATTTAAAATAGACTACTAAGAAAGATAATACAACATAACCTCAGTTGACGCTCAAATTATCAACATATGTCGTTATGTAAGATCCATATGATATATTACACATCTTTGCTATTGTGTAAAACCCATGAATTTAAATTAGCCACCTACCTAAGGTAAACCTAATTTTACATCTAATTATCTACCTACTATTATGATTGATAATCTACCTTAAATCTACATATGAATTTTATGAAATACGATAGTTTGAAATAACCTTTAAATTTTCTCTAAAATAACCAGCTTTTATCATCCATTCATATCCTTATCCATTTGTACTTACTATTAGTCTATTACTAATTGGAGGCCAGCCTCCATGTTAGTTTTCACCAGACATGACACAAGAAACATATAAATACTAGAAATTGTCACGTTAGTTAGGAACGTCTAGCTATTAAATGAAAGTCTTGGAACAAGGAATCCATCTTATCCAACGTCCATTATGTTGTTTTCATCAATGGAAATGTGATTCCAAAGTAACGACCCTAAATTTGCATTGGATCAAAAATGTTTGTAATTATGAAAGATAATTCAAAATTATCCTTTAAATTTTCTCTAAATTAGCCAACTTTGCTTTTGTGAACCAAAATTTAAAATGACTCTCCAAATTTGTAACTAGAATATAGACATCAGCTATTTAAAAGGGGATTTAAAATAACGTACTAATACTTTTTTATAAGGTACCCACCCCTACTATTATGAAGGACAATAGAATGCAACCCCTATGTCTACTTTCAACTTACCAACATATGCTATTATGTAAGATCCATTCGACATATTACCTATCTTTGCGATCCTCTAAAACAACATGAAGTTCAATTGAGCCACCTATGTAAAGTGAACCTAAATTTACGTCTAATTATCTACCTACTATTATGATAGATAACTAGAAAATGAACAACCATGTTTTATGCTAATGCTTGAACGGTTGAACCAAAATGATGTTCATAAAACATGTGTTTTTTATCCGTTAGAAATATGAAAATAGAAAATAATTCCTATGTCTCATAAGATTTAACCCGTGTGAAAGCACAGGTTAACGGAGTAGTTGCTCCTAAAATTAAGATATAATTGTGATTTAGATATGTGCTCTGTCATCTACAAATTGTCACAGAAGCCTAGATTTCTTACCGTGTCAATAATAATTACATTAAAGTAACTTGTGTAGAATTGTGATTTGTCAACCCCTGCTGCTGCCGCTAGCTTCTCACCCGTCACCCCTCGGACCCCATACCTCTCGCCGCCTGGTGAGCACAAGGACGGAGACACGTGCAATGGGCAGGCACGGGCTTGACGTCTAGGTATTGCTGTTGGCAAGGTATGGAGCGTGGATGGCTAGATCCATTCTCCCACAACTTAGGGCCTTTCTGAATTTCCACCTGCCATCACCGTCGTGCCCCTCTGTTCTTATAAGGCCACCAGCCATAAAGCCCCCATATAAAAAACTAAAATCCTATTCAGAAATCTTAATTGTTGCTTCCTTGTCAACCATCGTGGCAACCTCGCCGCTGACCACACCGCTCACTTCTCTCCAGTTTCCTTCCCCTGCGTTCTCGCATGAGTGTCGCCTCTAGTAGCAATGCTCACGCATTATGGATAGGATTGGTTGCCTGCATTAGTCTGTAGCCAGAGTTGTGCAGTACGGTTTGCTCACGTTTGGTTTGCCTGTATACTTGTATAGGCTCTTTTGCATGTTTGCAGTGTGCTCAAAGAAGGCCCAATGTTGTGTTAGCTAGATTTGGTTGCATTAACAATATGCAGGTCTGCACAAGCCGATGCACACACAAAAATAAAATATTATCATCGCTCATACCTCTACTAGAAATATAAGGCTTCAACTAGAATATAGCGGTGACCACATATGAAAAAATCTAGAGAACCAAACACAAATTTATCAGATGTCGCTTGCATGCTCATATAAGATCTAATATATCTAAGCCTAATGGAAGCAATTACCAATTAGAACCAAGATGACAAGGACAGGGATGCGAGTTCTCTAACTTTACATCATATGCAGTCGGTGCCGCACTCGCTACGTAGCTGTCCTACGAGGAGGCGGCGCCGCGCCTCTCGTCCTACTCCAGTGGTGACGGGAGTGGGTTTGCGCTCCCGGACCTCGCCTTGACGGTCTCATCGACTTCGTCAGCGAGATCCCTCTCGTCGTCGTGGCAGGTGTCACAGCCATTGCACTGTCACTGCTCCTTGTGCAGCTTCTTGGGGGCAGGTGTTCGGATGGGGGGCAGCTAGCGGCAGGCCATGCTCGGGCGTCGAGGTCCGAGCTCCACGTGGGTGGTGGCGCGCGGCGCAAGAAAAAACCGCGTGGCAGCAGTTGGTTGCCCACCTGTAGTATTGAGGGGAGTTGGGTTAGTTGTTTGACCAATTAATGGGATGGGAAAACGAACTTATTGGAGAAGAGATTTTGAGACAACTCTCTCAATATGATGATTGGGTTGGGGATAGGGGGGCTGTCAGAGAGATGCTCTAAGTCTGTGCCAATAATACTCTTTTTTTTTTTTTGATTAGATGCCGATAAGACCCCCAATAGCACACCGTGCCGCCCAATGCATCATGGAACATTATGTGTCTGATTTAATTTGTCCTTCTGATTTCCTCGGTTGGTTAGAGTGACACAGATCGTACAGTTCCTCTGGCATAAGCGATATGCCGCTGATGTTTTCTACATGACCCTAATTAAAGTTTTTGGAATAGTTTTACAAATTATGAAACGCATTGAGGTTTGAGGATGGAGCAGTCTTTAAGAAAAAGAAGATACTCGCATATGCATATAGGAGTAGATCAACCGGGGATGGCGTTCCCTAGTATACGTAACGGTGAATATTACATTGAGAGTATTATATTTTCTATAATGACAAAGATTACACTAAAAGCTTGATAACTTTTGAAGTTATTGCAGTTTTGTAGTACTTGAGATATATATATCATTATCACACATTTCTCTTCTTTTGTTACTATACGTTTTTTTTGGGTTAAAAAAGAAATGAATGCTATATATATACATATGTTTTAGGGGTTATTACTGCATTGCTCTGAGGTTCATCGAATGCTATATATATACATATGTTTTTTTCCCCCTTAGCTTATTAAATTTAAGAATACTTGCTAGAATAATTAAATTAACCCATGGGATGCATTCTGTAAAAAATTGTAGGGCCGCGCATCGAAATGGCTCTGGCAGGGCCAGTACCCGTAGTAGACTTCACTATTGGGAGTAAAGAGGAGTACATTGCTTCCATCGGGAGGCTTCGTACGGCGCTTACCAGCCCATCACGCAACCGCGACATATTCTGGGAAAACCCGGGCGGTGCTTACCCAGTGCTCATGGATCGGCCTACTGCTGTTTCGAATATTACGTGGCTTCACGTCAAGCTGCGTGTGATGGAGGGGGGCCAGGAAACGGCCTCGGTAACTCTGGCCGTCCGCTGTGACAATGTGTACTGCAGGGGCTTCAGGAACCAGAACACCTGGTACGAGCTTTGTGTGGCGGGCGAGGGCTCGTTGTTCTCACAACAAGGATGGGGCCCCGTCAGTCGGTTGGAGTGGGGCGTCAATTATAGTGGCATACTGGATTGCAATGGCCGGGTGGAAGTCGAGCAGTGGCTGGAGTTGGACAATAACAGGCTTGGCAAGGAATTCGCGGTGCTGGCCGTGACAAGGCTCTCCGCCTACAACCCAGCAGCAGCACCTGAGCTTATTACAGAAGCCAGGGAGAAACTGGCGGGCCTCATCATCATGGTCTGCGAGGCCGCAAGAATGAATCCTCTCCTCTATGCATTTGTTGGTGGCTGGGACCAAGGGGCGAAACTCACACATGACCTGGTGGTGGATTGCATGTGGGGTTGGGGCACCATTTCACGAGGTCTCCTGGAGTGGAGAGAGATGGGGTGCAGGAGAGATCGGCCCCGACGATGGAATACAAAATCATGGGATTACACGGTGGAGCAGCCCCAGGGCCAGCGCGAGCGCCGGCAACGGACCCTGGCGCGTGCAGGCCATGCCGTATCGCCCATTCACCTCGTGCTCCACTACATGCCCAGACAAGATCCTCCCTCTGGTACTAAGAATAAAGCCAAAGAGACTCAAGTAGTCCCGCAGATGTTTAGCGAAGACCACAGTAAAACTATCCAGTCAAGGGGTGCTATGAGGCCTCCTAGCCACTCCAGTAGAGGCACAGGGCGTCAGGTTTGGAGAAAAGTCCCGGAGGGCCGTAGCCAATCCCTGGACCTGGAGGGTGCGAACGCTCCGGCCCCTACCGCTACTAGTAGCCAGCAGCAACCCGAAGGAGGTGATAGAGAGAGCCCGGATCAACCCTCCGACTCGGAGGGTGTCCACGCTTCAGATCCTGACCAACCGATGGGGGGGGGGGGGGGGGAGGAGGAGGAGGAGGGGGGAGGAGGAGGATGACGACGACGACGCTCAGGGCCCTGACCGCGGAGATGATGACGGCTCCCGGGGCCTTGGTGACACCAAGGTCTGTGGCCGACCCCGGGTGGAGATTTTCAACGCGGCTGCCAATTTCCCTGTCACAGACTTGACCATGGCTGTCTTCGACGGAGAACGAGCCCATATCATCTACAAGCACAAGGAGCAAGGAGAAGATCAGCAGGTAATACCTATAATAATCTACAATACTTCTTACATATTCCCAGCCCTCATGAATATTAATATTTTATTGTGTAACTTTGGTCTAAGTTAAAAGTGGGGTTAAATCAATGACACTTATTTTAGGATGGAGGGAGTATATTATATATATTTATGAAAAGTGATGTGTGATGGCTCTCTCGCCCTGATCACCCGCTGTCTTCATATATTACTTACAGTTTTCTTTGGTTTTTATCCTTGCAGAAGAGAAGCTTGGCCCTTTTTTCTCAGGTATATATTTCCGACTACCGTTTACCTACTTTATCTTTTCTCGAACATTGAGGGGAAAAAAAAAAAAACCTTATAGCTTCTCTATTGAATATACGTCGATCCCGTGTCCTGACTACCAAACAAAACGACTCATTCCTACAAGGCACCTTTACTCAATCTTTATATGCACTAATCTATTAATTTGTGCTCTCAAACGACCTAGTATTACTTAATGCTTCATACAACTGATTAATAAATAATTACTTATACTAAATTGTATGTTAAGTAGAATTTTGATTTTTCTTAAACTTACTTTACTTATTCTAAAAAGATTCTAGGTACTAGTAGTATTATTTTCTACATGTTGAGTTGAAACTCACTTTGCGCCCCGGTACTCAATATGCATGCTCAATTTGTTATAGGATTATAAATGTGTGTAGCACTGTTTTATATATCATAGAGTTCTCAAAATTAAATTACTAACATTGATATACGTAACATTTTAATCAAAATGTATAAATTGTTTCAAAATAATCACTTCAAATTTTATTATCATAGAGTGCTGGTACAAAGTAAAGTGAATTGTTAGTGTTTTACTATGGTTTATTAATTGAACATTCTTTTCCATGTTTCATAGGTTACTAAAATAAATATTTATCCTAATGTATACATGTTTATTGATATACATGATAGTATGTAGGGTTATGGTTAATTAGTTTCATGATTGTAGAGGTCTATATTTATCCTAATGTATATCATATACTTTATGGATATTAATTTTTTGCATAATATATTTATATTTGCATGTAGATTTGAGAGATGTTTGTGTTTATTTTTTATAATGGTTGACATATAGATAAAATATAAAGGTGACACTTTATACTTTTGCGTGTAAGATGTTGATTATTGTGAGCTAAGACTTTTTTCTAACGTGTTTGATGATAATTAATGTGGTGATTTTATTAGCCAACTTAATCATATCTAAGATTAATAATATCACCACACATGTGTATTGTTGATTGTATCACCGGAAAGGTAAATTAGCTATTCACACAAGCACCAATATGGTGAGTCCGAGACTCAAACCTGGCTCGGTGTGCACCATCTCCACCAAGGAGAGCCAGTTTTCCTATAATTATAACTTACTAAAAGTTTGAGTTAATAAGATATGTAGCGACCCCAATTTATTTTTTTTCCTCCAATAGTTTTCTACTCTACCTTTCTAAATGATTTTGTATTGGAACCCCCAAACCATTTGTAGCCAACGAAGCCTTTTCAATAGTTTCTTTATCTCGTAACGTATAGTCTCTTATTGCTCTCTCATTTGGAACTATTTAATTTAGTAGACTCTAATCATCATAGGTTCATAGCTAATATAAGCCATTTAATCTATTGCAATATTGATTTAGTAGACTTGAAATTTACACTGCTACCACCATTTGAGACCTCACATATCATTCGTTTAACGGATATGGTGCAGGTTTCAAATGATTGTTTATGCTATTGTCTTACTTAAGAACGTACTTTACCACCTAAAATTTTTATATATTAATAAAGTGCAAAAAGGAGATTTAATAAGAGATAAAAAAAACACAGAGTTTACCACTTTTTTTTAGATAAAGGATATAAATCCGGCCTGTACATCCGAGGATGTACACAGCCAATAGAGAGTTTGCCACTTGAGAAAAAAATTTAGTACACAATAATGAAATTTGGAATTCGTCCAGAGTTTCATCTGAAAAAAATTCTCACTAATATTCCCGCGCAGCAGCCTGAGGCATCATCAGAGGAAAAAAATGCATTGGTACTAACCGGACCCTCCAGAGGCATATCGGGGTACGGCAACTTCTCCATCCAGGTTGACATGCCAGCCACCACAGGCAGCGAGGGGGAGCCGAGCAGCAGCGCTAGTGGAGGTGCTGGAAGTTCTATCGTATGGGAATGGAACGGATACAAGCCGGAGTATGCCGCCCAAGTTGACGCCCTCGAGCCCGTGCCCCACACCATCAGTTTAGACTCGTGGCGCAAGATATATGTCTCCTACTTGGTGATGTCCAATGCCGTAGAGGCCACCGTGGTGGTCAAGCTGCGGCTCCAAGACTACCTTGAGAAGCCTGAAGATTTGCCTAATGAAGAGGGCGGCGGCGGCAGTATCGCTGCAACTGCAATGGAGGAGGAAGACGACGGGGGCGACAAATACACTGCTCACGGTACAATTACTGCGCACATTGAGGGCTTCGATCAATACCCGATCATACTCTTCAGAAGAGCAGAGGAGGAGCAGGCACATATCCCCTCCGGCTCGTTCAGAATTCCGCTGGCACGATCTGTAGTTCAGGTGCCAGCAGGTAAGGCGCTCCGCATTCGTTTGGCGGACTTACATATCACTGAAAGTTCCAGCAACCGAGAGGTCAAGAAACCTGATGGTGATAGCCTCAGCTTCGACATTGGACATCGGAGTCCGACTCCCCAAGTCAATGATGACAGTGAAGTTCAAGTGAACGTCACCTGGCGGCCTCAACAAAACAAGGTAAACATTGAATAAATTGATAAGCACTGCTGGCCTGTGCACCAAAATCTGCGCATTATGTCTTAGGAATCAGATTATTTGTTCCCTCTTTTTTCATTGTTGTTACAAAACCATGCCGGCCCTGTTTGATGGTTAATCATTCATATTACATACTGCAGGTCGAAACGGAACATGCTCACATAGTCGAGCTGCCGCCGTACATCATTGGCGATAAAGACAGTTTCACCTCGTTCGTCGAGGAACTGCGTGGCGTGCTCGCAAACCAGCACGACGAGGATGTCTTGGACGGCTACAGTGGCCCGGAGCTCCCTGAGACTAGGAAGCACCCAGTGCTCATTAGTCTACGTGCGGAACAGCCAGCGCGGTGGATCCACATCAAGCTGCAAGTTGCCGGCGGCGATGAAAGGTCGTCGTCAACGACCCTAGCCATCCGGGGGGGCAAGTGTTATGGAGTTGGATTCATGAACCAGAGCGGAATTTGGTACGACCTTGGCAACCGGCGCGGCGACATGGCACTCCCATCAGAATACAACTCCATACTCTTAGACTGGGGCGTATCCTACAAAGACATACTGCACGTCACTCACTGGGATGAAGCCGTGAGTAAGCTGCAGCACGCGACGCTGGGCAAGGCCTTCGCAGAGAGGGCCGTGCGCACGCTGTCATGCTACCCATTTGTGAAGGGCGAGGACGGGCAAAAGAATAACACCAGGCTCGCACTGGCAGGCCTGTTGGTCATGTTCTGCGAGTCCGCAAAGTTTAATCTCCTCCATAAACTCTTTGCCGATGGCTGGGAGAGCGGGATGGTATCCTCCCCGTCGGTTCGAGCGATGGATTATTGCAGAAACTGGGGTACCATATCTCGTGCTCTGCTGCACTGGAAGGATCTCGGCTTCGACACAGACAAATGGTGCCACGATTTGGGGCTGCAATCAATCCAAATCAATGGCCCAGACGATGCACTATATATTCTTCATCTCGTTTTCAACAACAGAGACGCGGCGCTAAATCAGGTATTTGCTTCTATTTAGTAATATCTATCTATATATACTTTTTTATAATATTAAAGTTTCTGTCATCAAATTTTCGCTCAGTCCGGTCACTTTTTTTTAGAAAAAGGAATTTTTATTCCTAGTACGTGTTACTAACCACTTACTCAGCCACCCACGTGTTCCGCCTTGTCCTCATTCTGCACACAGAATTGAAGACCTGAGCAACCAAAGTGAAATGATCATCACAACAGCTTTGGCATCTACTTTCAGGCTGTAATTTATGTCTGCCTCTTGCAAATTAGGCTCATACTATGCTATTCGTTAAGCTAACAAATGACATAATGAACAGAAGCAGTAGAAACTACAATGGCTGGACCGGGGCTACACCCCACCCCGGCCCCCAATAAATCTGCCCCTGCTGCTAGGAATACCTTATCCCCACCTTGTTTAGATTGTGAAAAAATTTCAATTTTGCAACTGTAGCATGTTTCGTTTGTATGTGACAAATATTGTCCAATCGTGGACTAACTAGGCTCAAAAGATTCGTCTTGTGATTTACAACTAAACTGTGCAATTATTTATTTTTTTACTTACATCTAATGCTCCATGCATGCGGGTAAAAACTTGATGTGATGGAGAGAGTGAAAAAACTTGCAATCCCGGAGGGAGTATAACTTATTATTCCTGTTCTTGTAACAGGGAGAGAAGATGAAGGTTTCTTTCTCCAACATCGAGAAGCTACCCTCTCCGCCCATCAGTGTAAGGGCATGTTTTAGCTTCCAAATTTTATTCATTCATTGTAACAATAGTCTAATGATATGCGAGTTAATAATTGAAAGCACGTTCTGATGATTGTGATTTACTGCTAATAACAAATTATCACAGAAATAATATAAGAGGTCAATTTCAGAATATCAAACAAATCCTTACATCCATGGACGAGGAGAGTTTTTATTTATTGAAAACGTGTCTTGGTCATAGGCACTATATCTATATCACGACCAATAATTAAGGTTGCCTCTCCAATCGGTGCATCTCTTCGTTATAGGCACACTATCTATATCTATTTTTGTAGTATGATATGTTTTTAGTTCAAACCTAGGCTTGGACTATATAAGCTTTGTATCCATTTCAGTGACATCACAAATTTCAAGTTTAGCTTTGAACTTTTAATCAAGTTGTTACAATTTGTTATCCACATTTTAGTAGAAGCTCTAGTGCTTATTTTATCTTTTTATTCAACGTTTTCATTATTCATTTTATGAACAAAATATTATAGGTCATAGGCTAGCTCTTAAATGGCGTTTGGCAAGAGGGATAGGGAGATTATATCTCTCCCTCTAAAGGGGGAGGGTATCGTAGTATCCTAACCATTCATCTTTTATTCCTCGTCAAATTCTAGCCATTCATCTATTTTTCTTTTTCTATCCCACTTCTCATAACCCATAATCCAAACGCCACATTTAGTTCTTGCAATGGCATAAATAGTCATTTCAACTTGCACTGTGCAAACACTTACATGTTTAATTTCTTGTATCATGGAGAATTATATGTATGGTAGTATTGTTTTTTATGAAACATTGAATGCTTAAATTAAAATACCAGGTAGCCATATTGTTTCAATGAAAATTATATAAAATTATCTAAAATAACCGTTATCACAGAGTACTAACCAGGGGTGGATCTGCCGTGGGGCTGCCGGGGCTCAAGCCCCCCCTACCTTGGCCACTCCATTAGAGCCTCCCCTTAGCCCCCCATGAATTATTCTGCCATTGACAACAAGAAAAAAAGAGTTGAGTGCTCAACTAAAGATTGAAGAAGGTTTAAAACAGTTGTATCTTAGCTTTGTGCCTTTGTATCATTCAAATTGGTCTAGCTCTCTTTGGCACAGCCCCCCTAAATATTTTTTTCTAGATCTGCCACTTGGTACTAACATAACTTTAATTGAATTGTTAGTGCTACTACTATGTGGTTTGTCAAGAATATTTCCATGTTTGATAAGCTTTTAAAACAAGTATTTATTGCAATTTTTGCATGTGTATTTGGTCTACATGGTGGAGTGTATCATTATACTTACTTTAACCTAACAGTTGTGTGTGTGTGTGTGTGTGTGTGTGTGTGTGTGTGTGTGTGTGTATAGAACTACTACTCTATAGCTGGCTATAGAATAACTTATTCTGTAGCCACTTTGAGTTACGATAATTACAATGCTAATTTATGAGAATTATAGTAACTCTTTACTAAGGGGTTTACTATAATCGTTATGTTAAATAGCCCCATGTGTTATAGTAACTTCTTACTAAGTGGTTTACTATAATCGTTATGATAAATAGTCTTATGTGTTATAGTAACTCAACTATGGTAACGATTATCGTAATTGAGCTACTATAATTCTCGTAAATTAGTATAGTAATTATTGTAACTCAAAGTGGCTACTGAGAATAAGTTATATATATATATATATATATAGGGTTTGGGTTTAGGGTTTAGGGTTTAGGGTTGAGGTTTTCCTACTCCCGGGAGTAATTACTCCCATCTTTAAAAAAACCATATTGCGTATGTGTTCATACTTGTTTATCACTTTCAGTATGTTTATATACTTATACTAAGATATTTCAAATCTTCATGAAAAAATTTTAAAGGAACCATACTTTTTAATATATTATGAAAATGCCACTAACTGTAGTATATAAAACAAGTATAACCACATACTCTATGTATGTATGCATACTTCTTTCCTCCTCCTAGGGAGTAGCTACTCCTATATTAATATCTCTAGATTTAAGGTGTATATGACCGAACAAAGTGTATGTATACGAAGTATATGATCATACTAGAGTACCTATGGTAATATATGCCAAGTATGCATACATACATAGAGTATGTGGTTATATTTGTTTTATATACTACAGTCAGTGGTATTTTTGTAATATATTAAAAAGTATGGGTTACTTTGAAATTTTTTCACGTAGAAAGATTTGAAATATCTTAGTATAAGTATATAAACATACTCAAAGTGATAAACAAGTATGAACACATACGCAACATGGTTTTTTAAAGATGGGAGTAATTACTGCCGGGAGTAGGAAAACCTCATCTATATATATATATATATATATATATATATATATATATATATATATATATATATATATATATATATATATATATATATATATATATATAGCGTATTTTATGGATATTGAATTATTTTTGGATGACATATTCCTATTTACATGTGGATTTGGAAAATTTTTTTTATTTTTTATAACGGCTAAGGTCGGTAATTCGGATACAATCCTTAATAATGGGTGTAAATTTAGGGGATACTTTGCATTATTATCTTTTATAATCACATAGATGAGTAGCTTATGAAATATTAAGGGTTATTTTGAAATAATTTTTTTCATGACAAAAGGTGCACCGGGTAATTTAGATATAAAATTCAGGGTTAGTTTGAATTATATTTAATGATGACAATTATTTTGGACTTTTAGGGGTTGCTTTGAACTATCTTTCATAACAATAGATGTGGGTAATTCATATATGAATTTAGGGGTTTATTTTGCATTATTTTTCATAATAGTATATATATGTAGTTTAGACGCAAATTAGGAGGGTACTTTATGTATTTTCAATAATGGTAGATATGTTTAGATGCAAAACTAGACGTTACTATTTTATATAGTTTCATAATGGTTCTTGTTGGCGATGACGATTAGAGGATACTAGGTGAATACTGTAGCGTTCTTGTGGAGATTGCTGATGATTTTAAAATAAAATTACTTATATAAAAATATAAATAATTATAAGTGAAGATTAAAGGATGACGTGACATGCTGATGTGGAAACTAAATGCATGATGTGTCTTGATCATACAAATGCTAGTTGACTATAAATACATCTAATAGTGGGTGATGAGGTGGATAACTTGCATGTTTAGAGAAATAGGTAATGGGGTTTGGCTTTATAAGAGTTTAAGATACCGAATTAAGGCAAGATGTTTTTTATTAATCAGATAATTCTTAGGATTTATTTTTCCCAAACACATTTAGTGATAATTAATGTGAAGGCTTAATACTTAATTACTAGTCAGACTGTTCTGTTTTGTTATATATATGCACTTGTAATAAGATATATGAACTAAAACCTGTACGTCCGGTGGTAATGTTGCAGGCACCCGTGATACCGTACACCATCGGGGACAAAAAAGAGTACGTTAAATTCATCGAGGCCCTGCGTCAGGTGCTCGCCGTCCATACGAATGGTCGCGCGGAGTATATGGTCAAGGATAAACCAGTGCTTCCGGATCAGCAATATGGCAAACAGCCACAGCGGTGGATTCACATCGAGCTGCGTGTGGAGGAGGCGGGCCACGGAACGTCAACAACGACACTAGTCATGCGGGATGACAACCTCTTTGTCAAGGGCTTCCAGAACGGGGAAGGGAAATGGCTGGAGCTTTGCAGGCCGAATGAAACGGAAGAGGAGAAGCTCCCAGCTAAATACAAGGCCAAAGAGCTGAAAGGCTGGGGCTGCACCTACATCAGGATACTGGGGCTCAGTGACAGGGACCAGTTGGAGAAGACACTGAAGTCCACGAAGCTGGGCAAGGCCTTCGCGGAGAGGGCTGTGCGCAGGCTCTCGCGCTACGACCCAGATGGTGGAAATGAGTATAATGATGATATGCCCGTCAGGCTGGGACTGGCGGGCCTGATTGTGATGATTTGTGAGGCCGCGAGGATGGACGCTTTGCTCCGGCACTTTGCAGGCCAAGGGAACAATAATGGAGGTGCATGGGACCGGGGACAGGGACTCCACCGGAAGCTGGTCGGTTTCATCAGGAACTGGATGAACATGTCAGCCGCTCTGCTCAAGAGGAGGGACAATCCTTTCAGGCGCTGGGACAGCCAATGCGGTGTCGATAGTGCAGAAGAAGCATTGGCCTGTGTTCACCTCGTGCTCAACAGCACTAAGGTAAAGAAGGGTCCTGGTGGAGCTCAGGTGGTGGAGATTCTTGACGTCTCTGTCAACTTCGGCGTCCTTGGAATCACCCTGATCGACGAGGCACGACTCTGCCGTCACATCTACACTGAAAAGCCAGATGATTGGAACAACGACCAAGGAGATAATAAGGTATGTATAATAGTCAACCAGCGTATAACTTTTATGCAACTCTCCTTCATTACCAGTTATTGCTCATGTTTACAGTATACTGGCTGAACCATTATTTATATTGTCGTCGGACATGTTGTTTACTTCTATTTGTAAATGTGGTCTCATTTAATTTAGTATTCAGAGTGACAACTTGGTGTGCTAGACCTTTTGAATTGTACATTTATTTGGGTGTTCAACACTAGTTTTGTTTTGTTTTGTTTTGTTTTGTTTTTTGAGTGAGTGAAAAGTTAAGCTAAGGTGACCAACATGTGGAGAAAATGGGACTGGTCACAATTATTTGAGACAACTGTGTTTACATTAATGAAAAAATGGGTTGGTTGGTTGGTTAGTTGGCTTGCATGGATACTTAGCAAGTGAATGACGAGAACAGCATATACATATATGAAGTCCAGACCATTGGTATGTGCAGTATATGTGTTTTCCTTTGATGGCATCTTTCATGCCATTTCTATCAAAATGCATTTTCAGCCTGGGAGTTACTGTTTTAGCATAACTTCCACCAGCATCCCATATATCGGCCCAACTTCCCTCCTCTGCCTCCTTGCCGCCCCCCTTACCCCAACCCTTTCCATGTTCGTTTCGCCGAAAAGTTAGGCTGAAAAGTACTAGTTGTTGATTTATTCTAAAATCTATAGAATGCTCTATGTTATTATAGGACAAAGGGAGTATGTTGATAATTTATGACTAGGAAATTAGTTTGGTATGATTAAAAACCTGTATTAGCAAATACAATACTCGCTCAAGTGTTGCGTCAAAAATTATCTACTCCCTCCATACTCGAAAAGGAAGCCGTTTTGAACAAGATTTGGGTCAAACATTGGGAATATAAATGAAGAATAACTTTAAAATTGTTGCGTTTGGAAATGTGAAATTTATATAAATAGATTTGTTTTGAAAAATACTTTCATAAAAGTATACCTATATCACCTTTCGATAAATATTTTTATAAAAACAAGAGGTCAAAATTGTACTTTAGAGACCGTGTCATTGTCTAAACCGACTTCCTTTTCGACTATATGGAGGAAGTATGTATCTAGAAAAGCCACAACTGTCTTACATTTTGGAATAACGATCAGCTCAAGCTAATATAACAATGAGAACAAGAGTTATCTATTGTTGTTGGACTTGGCCCAGCCTTAATAAATCAAATAAATTATGCACCCATTAATAAATGCTAGTGTAATAAATAATTAATTATTTAAAAAATCACTAGGAGATTGACTTGATTTAAATGAGAAAGATGTAGAAGGTAAGCCTCATTTCGCTGTCTGCACACACACACACGAAATGACACGCACGGGATTGGCCTGTCCAAAGCCATGACATGAGTGATGTGGTGCATATGAAGATTTTTGTAGCTTCAAACTCAAAGCGAGAAGGGAGGAACGGACGATGTAAACGGCAAGAAATGGAAGAAAAAGAGCACTTTAATATTGAATATATATATATAGCTGATATATATTTAATGTACGCTATGTATCTGTACGAGCCTTGACATAACATAAGCAATCACACTATTATGCATATGCATGCAGATGCACAGGTTGGAGCTGACTGTACCCGGCAGCAAGTGCATCTCAGGGCACAAGTGGTTCGGCATGGAAGTTGTCACGCCGGCATCCACCGGCGCTGGTCGTAGCCTCACAAGGGAATTTAAATTTGATTGCGGCAAACATGCTGCCGGAGATGCTACTGAATTTGTGACCAGCACAATCGATTTAGACTCCTGGCGCAAGATAGATGTCACCTATTTGGTGATGTCCAATGCCGTAGAGGCCACCGTGGAGGTCAAGCTGCGGCTCAACGGCGGCGAAAATCTGGAAATTGAAGAAGGTGGCGGAGATCCTGTTGCAGGAAAGGAGGGCGGCGGAGGCAGCAAGAAGTACACCGCTCACGGTAAAATTACGGCGCACATCAGTGGCTTCGAAGGACACTCGCACATCAGTGGCTTCGAAGGACACTTCGTGCTCTTCGAAAGATCAGTAGAGAAACCCATCACCTTGGACTTGGAGTCGTCGGAATTGATCTTTCCTCTGGATCGATCTACCATTCATGTGCCACAAGGTAAGCAGTTCCAGATTGACATGAACAGCCTGGATATTACTGAAATATCTGTCGATGGAGAGCGAGAGGTCAAGAAACCTGCTGGTAGGCTCAGCTTCCACTGTGGAGGTTCGAGTCCAACTCCCCAAAAGTCGGAACGGATGATAGTGAAGTTCAAGTGAGCGTCACCTGGAAAAACAAGGTAAACATTGATTATTTGTTTCTTCTGTTTTCAAAGAAAAATCACGTTGTCTAACGGTTGGTGGTCATTAATTCATCATGCTGCAGAAGATCGAACCAACCGAAGTGTGCAAAATGAACATTGGGAGCAAACAAGACTTTGCTGCATCCATCGACGATCTGATTAGCAAGGTCGCCGACAAGCCATTCGACAGAAACAGTTGGCTCACCAGGCCACGTGCTAAGCAGCCACAGCAGCGGTGGGTCCACATCGAGCTCAACGTGGAGGTGGGCGAGGAAAAATGGTCGACAACCCTAGCCGTCCAGGATGCCGGATGTTATGTATTTGGATTCATGAACCAGAGCCAAGTTTGGTACGATCTTGGCAGTGGCCACCACAAGGCACTCCCAGCGGTATACAGCT
>JAENPR010002408.1:0-56657 GCA_018135685.1 Themeda triandra
AACATGAGTTTTGGGGCAAACGGGATGACTTGGGTGTTAAGAAAAATTCAAATGCAACTCTTTTCTTACCAAAAGTGGCTAGAATAGTCTTCACGAACGGTTTTCGCACGTTTGTCGTACCGGAACCAAAACTCCAGGAACGGACTAGAAACGAGCTAAACATGAGTTTTGGGGCAAACGGGATGACTTGGGTGTTAAGAAAATTCAAATACAACTCTTTTCATACCAAAAGTGGCTAGAACGGTCTTCACGAACGGTTTTCGCACGGTTTGTCGTACCGAAACCAAAACTCAAGGAACGGACTAGAAACGAGCTAAACATGAGTTTTGGGGCAAACGAAATGACTTGGGTGTTAAGAAAAATTCAAATGCAACTCTTTTCGTACCAAATGTGGCTAGAATAGTCTTTACGAACGGTTTTCGCACAGTTTGTCGTACCGGAACCAAAACTCCAGGAACGGACTAGAAACGAGCTAAACATGAGTTTTGGGGCAAACGGGATGACTTGGGTGTTAAGAAAAATTCAAATACTACTCTTTTCGTACCAAAAGTGGCTAGAACAGTCTTCACGAATGGTTTTCGCACAGTTTGTCGTATCGGAACCAAAACTCCAGGAACGGACTAGAAACGAGCTAAACATGAGTTTTGGGGCAAACGGGATGACTTGGGTGTTAAGAAAATTCAAATACAACTCTTTTCGTACCAAAAGTGGCTAGAACGGTCTTCACGAACGGTTTTCGCCAGTTTGTCGTACTTAAACCAACACTCAAGGAACGGGCTAGAAACGAGCTAAACATGAGTTTTGGGGCAAACAAAATGACTTGGGTGTTAAGAAAAATTCAAATGCAACTCTTTTCTTACCAAAAGTGGATAGAACTGTCTTCATGAACGGTTTTCGCACGGTTTGTCGTACCGGAACCAAAACTCCAGGAACGGACTAGAAACTAGCTAAACATGAGTTTTGGGCAAACGGGATGACTTGGGTGTTAAGAAAAATTCAAATGCAACTCTTTTCTTACCAAAAGTGGATAGAATTGTCTTCACGAACGGTTTTCGCACGGTTTGTCGTACCGGAACCAAAACTCCAGGAACGGACTAGAAACGAGCTAAACATGAGTTTTGGGGCAAACAGGATGACTTGGGTGTTAAGAAAAATTCAAATACAACTCTTTTCGTACCAAAAGTGGCTAGAACGGTCTTCACGAACGGTTTTCGCACAGTTTGTCATACCAAAACCAAAACTCCACGAATGGACTAGAAATGAGCTAATCATGAGTTTTGGGGCAAACGGGATGACTTGGGTGTTAAGAAAATTTCAAATGCAGCTCTTTTCGTACCAAATGTGGCTAGAATAGTCTTTACGAACGGTTTTCGCACAGTTTGTCGTACCAGAACCAAAACTCCAGGAACGGACTAGAAACGAGCTAAACATGAGTTTTGGGGCAAACGGGATGACTTGGGTGTTAAGAAAAATTCAAAAACAACTCTTTTCGTACCAAAAGTGGCTAGAACAGTCTTCACGAACGGTTTTCGCACGGTTGTCGTACGGAACCAAAACTCCAGGAACGGACTAGAAACGAGCTAAACATGAGTTTTGGAGCAAACGGGATGACTTGGGTGTTAAGAAAATTCAAATACAACTCTTTTCATACCAAAAGTGGCTAGAACGGTCTTCACGAACGGTTTTCGCACGGTTTGTCGTACCGAAACCAACACTCAAGGAACGGGCTAGAAATGAGCTAAACATGAGTTTTGGGGCAAACGAAAATGACTTGGGTGTTAAGAAAAATTCAAATGCAACTCTTTTCTTACCAAATGTGGCTAGAATAGTCTTTACGAACGGTTTTCGCACGGTTTTTGTCGTACCGGAACCAAAACTCTAGGAACGGACTAGAAACGAGCTAAACATGAGTTTTGGGGCAAACGGGATGACTTGGGTGTTAAGAAAAATTCAAATACTACTCTTTTCGTACCAAAAGTGGCTAGAATAGTCTTCACGAATGGTTTTCGCATAGTTTGTCGTATCGGAACCAAAACTCCAGGAACGGACTAGAAACGAGCTAAACATGAGTTTTGGGGCAAACGGGATGACTTGGGTGTTAAGAAAAATTCAAATACAACTCTTTTCGTACCAAAAGTGGCTAGAACGGTCTTCACGAACGGTTTTCGCACGGTTTGTCGTACTGGAAAAATTCAAATGCAAAACCAAAACTCAAGGAACGGACTAGAAAATTAGCTAAACATGAGTTTTGGGGCAAACGGGATGACTTGGGTGTTAAGAAAAATTCAAATGCAACTCTTTTCTTACCAAAAGTGGCTAGAATAGTCTTCACGAACGGTTTTCGCACGGTTTGTCGTACGGAACCAAAACTCTAGGAACGGACTAGAAACGAGCTAAACATGAGTTTTGGGGCAAACGGGATGACTTGGGTGTTAAGAAAAATTCAAATACAACTCTTTTCTTACCAAAAGTGGCTAGAACTAGTCTTCACGAACGGTTTTCGCACGGTTTGTCGTATCGGAACCAAAACTCCAGAACGGACTAGAAACGAGCTAAACATGAGTTTTGGGGCAAACGGGATGACTTGGGTGTTAAGAAAAATTCAAATGCAACTCTTTTCGTACCAAAAGTGGCTAGAATAGTCTTCACGAACGGTTTTCGCACAGTTTGTCGTACCGGAACCAAAACTCTAGGAACGGACTAGAAACGAGCTAAACATGAGTTTTGGGGCAAACGGGATGACTTGGGTGTTAAGAAAAATTCAAATACAACTCTTTTCGTACCAAAAGTGGCTAGAACAGTCTTCACGAATGGTTTTCGCACGGTTTGTCGTATCGGAACCAAAACTCTAGGAACGGACTAGAAACGAGCTAAACATGAGTTTTGGGGCAAACGGGATGACTTGGGTGTTAAGAAAAATTCAAATACAACTCTTTTCGTACCAAAAGTGGCTAGAACGGTCTTCACGAACGGTTTTCGCACGGTTGTCGTACTTAAACCAACACTCAAGGAACGGGCTAGAAACGAGCTAAACATGAGTTTTGGGGCAAACAAAATGACTTGGGTGTTAAGAAAAATTCAAATGCAACTCTTTTCTTACCAAAAGTGGATAGAACTGTCTTCATGAACGGTTTTCGCACGGTTTGTCGTACCGGAACCAAAACTCCAGGAACGGACTAGAAACTAGCTAAACATGAGTTTTGGGGCAAACGGGATGACTTGGGTGTTAAGAAAAATTCAAATGCAACTCTTTTCTTACCAAAAGTGGATAGAACTGTCTTCACGAACGGTTTTCGCACGGTTTGTCGTACCGGAACCAAAACTCCAGGAACGGACTAGAAACGAGCTAAACATGAGTTTTGGGGCAAACGGGATGACTTGGGTGTTAAGAAAAATTCAAATACAACTCTTTTCGTACCAAAAGTGGCTAGAACGGTCTTCACGAACGGTTTTCGCACGGTTTGTCATACCAAAACCAAAACTCCACGAATGGACTAGAAATGAGCTAAACATGAGTTTTGGGGCAAACGGGATGACTTGGGTGTTAAGAAAATTTCAAATGCAACTCTTTTCTTACCAAATGTGGCTAGAATAGTCTTTACGAACGGTTTTCGCACAGTTTGTCGTACCAGAACCAAAACTCTAGGAACGGACTAGAAACGAGCTAAACATGAGTTTTGGGGCAAACGGGATGACTTGGGTGTTAAGAAAAATTCAAATACAACTCTTTTCGTACCAAAAGTGGCTAGAACAGTCTTCACGAACGGTTTTCGCACGGTTTGTCGTAACGGAACCAAAACTCCAGGAACGGACTAGAAACGAGCTAAACATGAGTTTTGGGGCAAACGGGATGACTTGGGTGTTAAGAAAATTCAAATACAACTCTTTTCATACCAAAAGTGGCTAGAACGGTCTTCACGAACGGTTTTCGCACGGTTTGTCGTACCAAAACCAAAACTCAAGGAACGGACTAGAAAATGCTAAACATGAGTTTTGGGGCAAACGGGATGACTTGGGTGTTAAGAAAATTCAAATGCAACTCTTTTCTTACCAAATGTGGCTAGAATAGTCTTTACGAACGGTTTTCGCACGGTTTGTCGTACCGGAACCAAAACTCTAGGAACGGACTAGAAACGAGCTAAACATGAGTTTTGGGGCAAACGGGATGACTTGGGTGTTAAGAAAAATTCAAATACTACTCTTTTCGTACCAAAAGTGGCTAGAACAGTCTTCACGAATGGTTTTCGCATAGTTTGTCGTATCGGAACCAAAACTCCAGGAACGGACTAGAAATGAGCTAAACATGAGTTTTGGGGCAAACGGGATGACTTGGGTGTTAAGAAAAATTCAAATACAACTCTTTTCATACCAAAAGTGGCTAGAACGGTCTTCACGAACGGTTTTCGCACAGTTTGTCGTACTTAAACCAACACTCAAGGAACGGGCTAGAAACGCGCTAAACTTGAGTTTTGGGGCAAACAAAATGACTTGGGTGTTAAGAAAAAATCAAATGCAACTCTTTTCTTACCAAAAGTGGATAGAACTGTCTTCATGAACAGTTTTCGCACGGTTTGTCGTACCGGAACCAAAACTCCAGGAACGGACTAGAAACGAGCTAAACATGAGTTTTGGGGCAAACGGGATGACTTGGGTGTTAAGAAAAATTCAAATACAACTCTTTTCGTACCAAAAGTGGCTAGAACGGTCTTCACGAACGGTTTTCGCACAGTTTGTCGTACTTAAACCAACACTCAAGGAACGGGCTAGAAACGCGCTAAACTTGAGTTTTGGGGCAAACAAAATGACTTGGGTGTTAAGAAAAAATCAAATGCAACTCTTTTCTTACCAAAAGTGGATAGAACTGTCTTCATGAACGGTTTTCGCACGGTTTGTCGTACCGGAACCAAAACTCCAGGAACGGACTAGAAACTAGCTAAACATGAGTTTTGGGGCAAACGGGATGACTTGGGTGTTAAGAAAAATTCAAATGCAACTCTTTTCTTACCAAAAGTGGATAGAAAGTCTTCACGAACGGTTTTCGCACGTTTGTCGTACCGGAACCAAAACTCCAGGAACGGACTAGAAACGAGCTAAACATGAGTTTTGGGGCAAACGGGATGACTTGGGTGTTAAGAAAAATTCAAATACAACTCTTTTCATACCAAAAGTGGCTAGAACGGTCTTCACGAACGGTTTTCGCACGGTTTGTCATACCAAAACCAAAACTCCAGGAACGGACTAGAAATGAGCTAAACATGAGTTTTGGGGCAAACGGGATGACTTGGGTGTTAAGAAAAATTCAAATGCAACTCTTTTCTTACCAAATGTGGCTAGAATAGTCTTTACGAACGGTTTTCGCACAGTTTGTCGTACCGGAACCAAAACTCTAGGAACGGACTAGAAACGAGCTAAACATGAGTTTTGGGGCAAACGGGATGACTTGGGTGTTAAGAAAAATTCAAATACTACTCTTTTCGTACCAAAAGTGGCTAGAACAGTCTTCACGAATGGTTTTCGCATAGTTTGTCGTATCGGAACCAAAACTCCAGGAACGGACTAGAAACGAGCTAAACATGAGTTTTGGGGCAAACGGGATGACTTGGGTGTTAAGAAAAATTCAAATACAACTCTTTTCATACCAAAAGTGGCTAGAACGGTCTTCACGAACGGTTTTCGCACGAGTTTGTCGTACGAAACCAACACTCAAGGAACGGGCTAGAAACGCGCTAAACATGAGTTTTGGGGCAAACGAAATGACTTGGGTGTTAAGAAAAATTCAAATGCAACTCTTTTCTTACCAAATGTGGCTAGAATAGTCTTTACGAACGGTTTTCGCACAGTTTGTCGTACCGGAACCAAAACTCTAGGAACGGACTAGAAACGAGCTAAACATGAGTTTTGGGGCAAACGGGATGACTTGGGTGTTAAGAAAAATTCAAATACTACTCTTTTCGTACCAAAAGTGGCTAGAACAGTCTTCACGAATGGTTTTCGCACAGTTTGTCGTATCGGAACCAAAACTCCAGGAACGGACTAGAAACGAGCTAAACATGAGTTTTGGGGCAAACGGGATGACTTGGGTGTTAAGAAAAATTCAAATACAACTCTTTTCGTACCAAAAGTGGCTAGAACGGTCTTCACGAACGGTTTTCGCACAGTTTGTCGTACTTAAACCAACACTCAAGGAACGGGCTAGAAACGCGCTAAACATGAGTTTTGGGGCAAACGAAATGACTTGGGTGTTAAGAAAAAATTCAAATGCAACTCTTTTCTTACCAAAAGTGGATAGAACTGTCTTCATGAACAGTTTTCGCACGGTTTGTCGTACCGGAACCAAAACTCCAGGAACGAATTAGAAACTAGCTAAACATGAGTTTTGGGGCAAACGGGATGACTTGGGTGTTAAGAAAAATTCAAATGCAACTCTTTTCTTACCAAAAGTGGCTAGAATAGTCTTCACGAACGGTTTTCGCACGGTTTGTCGTACCGGAACCAAAACTCCAGGAACGGACTAGAAACGAGCTAAACATGAGTTTTGGGGCAAACGGGATGACTTGGGTGTTAAGAAAAATTCAAATACAACTCTTTTCGTACCAAAAGTGGCTAGAACGGTCTTCACGAACGGTTTTCGCACGGTTTGTCATACCAAAACCAAAACTCCACGAATGGACTAGAAACGAGCTAATCATGAGTTTTGGGGCAAACGGGATGACTTGGGTGTTAAGAAAATTTCAAATGCAGCTCTTTTCGTACCAAATGTGGCTAGAATAGTCTTTACGAACGGTTTACGCACAGTTTGTCGTACCAGAACCAAAACTCTAGGAACGGACTAGAAACGAGCTAAACATGAGTTTTGGGGCAAACGGGATGACTTGGGTGTTAAGAAAAATTCAAAAACTACTCTTTTCGTACCAAAAGTGGCTAGAACAGTCTTCACGAACAGTTTTCGCACAGTTTGTCGTACCGGAACCAAAACTCCAGGAACGGACTAGAAACGAGCTAAACATGAGTTTTGGGGCAAACGGGATGACTTGGGTGTTAAGAAAATTCAAATACAACTCTTTTCATACCAAAAGTGGCTAGAACGGTCTTCACGAACGGTTTTCGCACAGTTTGTCGTACCGAAACCAACACTCAAGGAACGGGCTAGAAATGCGCAAAACATGAGTTTTGGGGCAAACGAAATGACTTGGGTGTTAAGAAAAATTCAAATGCAACTCTTTTCTTACCAAATGTGGCTAGAATAGTCTTTACGAACGGTTTTCGCACAGTTTGTCGTACCGGAACCAAAACTCTAGGAACGGACTAGAAACGAGCTAAACATGAGTTTTGGGGCAAAAGGGATGACTTGGGTGTTAAGAAAAATTCAAATACTACTCTTTTCGTACCAAAAGTGGCTAGAACAGTCTTCACGAATGGTTTTCGCATAGTTTGTCGTATCGGAACCAAAACTCCAGGAACGGACTAGAAACGAGCTAAACATGAGTTTTGGGGCAAACGGGATGACTTGGGTGTTAAGAAAAATTCAAATACAACTCTTTTCGTACCAAAAGTGGCTAGAACGGTCTTCACGAACGGTTTTCGCACAGTTTGTCGTACCGAAACCAACACTCAAGGAACGGGCTAGAAACGCGCTAAACATGAGTTTTGGGGCAAACGAAATGACTTGGGTGTTAAGAAAAATTCAAATGCAACTCTTTTCGTACCAAATGTGGCTAGAATAGTCTTTACAAACGGTTTTCGCACGGTTTGTCGTACCGGAACCAAAACTCTAGGAACGGACTAGAAACGAGCTAAACATGAGTTTTGGGGCAAACGGGATGACTTGGGTGTTAAGAAAAATTCAAATACTACTCTTTTCGTACCAAAAGTGGCTAGAACAGTCTTCACGAATGGTTTTCGCACGGTTTGTCGTAACGGAACCAAAACTCCAGGAACGGACTTAGAAACGAGCTAAACATGAGTTTTGGGGCAAACGGGATGACTTGGGTGTTAAGAAAAATTCAAATACAACTCTTTTCGTACCAAAAGTGGCTAGAACGGTCTTCACGAACGGTTTTCGCCGGTATGTCGTACTTAAACCAACACTCAAGGAACGGGCTAGAAACGCGCTAAACTTGAGTTTTGGGGCAAACAAAATGACTTGGGTGTTAAGAAAAATTCAAATGCAACTCTTTTCTTACCAAAAGTGGATAGAACTGTCTTCACGAACGGTTTTCGCACGGTTTGTCGTACCGGAACCAAAACTCCAGGAACGGAATAGAAACTAGCTAAACATGAGTTTTGGGGCAAACGGAATGACTTGGGTGTTAAGAAAAATTCAAATGCAACTCTTTTCTTACCAAAAGTGGATAGAACTGTCTTCACGAACGGTTTTCGCACGGTTTGTCGTACCGGAACCAAAACTCCAGGAACGGACTAGAAACGAGCTAAACATGAGTTTTGGGGCAAACGGGATGACTTGGGTGTTAAGAAAAATTCAAATACAACTCTTTTCGTACCAAAAGTGGCTAGAACGGTCTTCACGAACGGTTTTCGCACGGTTTGTCATACCAAAACCAAAACTCCACGAATGGCCTAGAAATGAGCTAATCATGAGTTTTGGGGCAAACGGGATGACTTGGGTGTTAAGAAAATTTCAAATGCAGCTCTTTTCGTACCAAATGTGGCTAGAATAGTCTTTACGAACGGTTTTACGCACGGTTTGTCGTACCAGAACCAAAACTCTAGGAACGGACTAGAAACGAGCTAAACATGAGTTTTGGGGCAAACGGGATGACTTGGGTGTTAAGAAAAATTCAAAAACTACTCTTTTCGTACCAAAAGTGGCTAGAACAGTTCACGAACGGTTTTCGCACGTTTGTCGTACCGGAACCAAAACTCCAGAACGGACTAGAAACGAGCTAAACATGAGTTTTGGAGCAAACAGGATGACTTGGGTGTTAAGAAAATTCAAATACAACTCTTTTCATACCAAAAGTGGCTAGAACGGTCTTCACGAACGGTTTTCGCACGGTTTGTCGTACCGAAACCAACACTCAAGGAACGGGCTAGAAATGCGCAAAACATGAGTTTTGGGGCAAACGAAATGACTTGGGTGTTAAGAAAAATTCAAATGCAACTCTTTTCTTACCAAATGTGGCTAGAATAGTCTTTACGAACGGTTTTCGCACAGTTTGTTGTACCGGAACCAAAACTCTAGGAACGGACTAGAAACGAGCTAAACATGAGTTTTGGGGCAAACGGGATGACTTGGGTGTTAAGAAAAATTCAAATACAACTCTTTTCGTACCAAAAGTGGCTAGAACAGTCTTCACGAATGGTTTTCGCACGGTTTGTCGTATCGGAACCAAAACTCCAGGAACGGACTAGAAACGAGCTAAACATGAGTTTTGGGGCAAACGGGATGACTTGGGTGTTAAGAAAAATTCAAATGCAACTCTTTTCTTACCAAAAGTGGATAGAACGGTCTTCACGAATGGTTTTCGCACGGTTTGTCCGGAACCAAAACTCCAGGAATGGACTAGAAACGAGCTAAACATGAGTTTTGGGGCAAACGGGATGACTTGGGTGTTAAGAAAAATTCAAATGCAACTCTTTTCTTACCAAAAGTGGCTAGAATAGTCTTCACGAACGGTTTTCGCACAGTTTGTCGTACCGGAACCAAAACTCTAGGAACGGACTAGAAACGAGCTAAACATGAGTTTTGGGGCAAACGGGATGACTTGGGTGTTAAGAAAAATTCAAATACAACTCTTTTCGTACCAAAAGTGGCTAGAACGGTCTTCACGAACGGTTTTCGCACGGTTTGTCGTACGGAACCAAAACTCCAGGAACGGACTAGAAACGAGCTAAACATGAGTTTTGGGGCAAACGGGATGACTTGGGTGTTAAGAAAAATTCAAATACAACTCTTTTCGTACCAAAAGTGGCTAGAACGGTCTTCACGAACGGTTTTCGCACGGTTTGTCATACTAAAACCAAAACTCCACGAATGGACTAGAAACGAGCTAATCATGAGTTTTGGGGCAAACGGGATGACTTGGGTGTTAAGAAAATTTCAAATGCAACTCTTTTCGTACCAAATGTGGCTAGAATAGTCTTTACGAACGGTTTTCGCACAGTTTGTCGTACCAGAACCAAAACTCCAGGAACGGACTAGAAACGAGCTAAACATGAGTTTTGGGGCAAACGGGATGACTTGGGTGTTAAGAAAAATTCAAAAACAACTCTTTTCTTACCAAAAGTGGCTAGAACGGTTTTCACGAACGGTTTTCGCACGGTTTTTGTCGTACTCTTTTCATATAAAAGTGGAACCAACACTCAAGGAACGGAACGCGCTAGAAATGCGCTAAACATGAGTTTTGGGGCAAACGAAATGACTTGGGTGTTAAGAAAAATTCAAATGCAACTCTTTTCTTACCAAATGTGGCTAGAATAGTCTTTACGAACGGTTTTCGCACGGTTTGTCGTACCGGAACCAAAACTCTAGGAACGGACTAGAAACGAGCTAAACATGAGTTTTGGGGCAAACGGGATGACTTGGGTGTTAAGAAAAATTCAAATACTACTCTTTTCGTACCAAAAGTGGCTAGAACAGTCTTCACGAATGGTTTTCGCACAGTTTGTCGTATCGGAACCAAAACTCCAGGAACGGACTTGAAACGAGCTAAACATGAGTTTTGGGGCAAACGGGATGACTTGGGTGTTAAGAAAAATTCAAATACAACTCTTCTCGTACCAAAAGTGGCTAGAACGGTCTTCACGAACGGTTTTCGCCCAGTATGTCGTACTTAAACCAACACTCAAGGAACGGGCTAGAAACGCGCTAAACTTGAGTTTTGGGGCAAACAAAATGACTTGGGTGTTAAGAAAAAATCAAATGCAACTCTTTTCTTACCAAAAGTGGATAGAACTGTCTTCATGAACAGTTTTCGCACGGTTTGTCGTACCGGAACCAAAACTCCAGGAACGAATTAGAAACTAGCTAAACATGAGTTTTGCGGCAAACGGGATGACTTGGGTGTTAAGAAAAATTCAAATGCAACTCTTTTCTTACCAAAAGTGGATAGAACTGTCTTCACGAACGGTTTTCGCACAGTTTGTCGTACCGGAACCAAAACTCCAGGAACGGACTAGAAACGAGCTAAACAGTTTTGGGGCAAACGGGATGACTTGGGTGTTAAGAAAAATTCAAATACAACTCTTTTCGTACCAAAAGTGGCTAGAACGGTCTTCACGAACGGTTTTCGCACGGTTTGTCATACCAAAACCAAAACTCCACGAATGGCCTAGAAATGAGCTAATCATGAGTTTTGGGGCAAACGGGATGACTTGGGTGTTAAGAAAATTTCAAATGCAGCTCTTTTCGTACCAAATGTGGCTAGAATAGTCTTTACGAACGGTTTACGCACAGTTTGTCGTACCAGAACCAAAACTCTAGGAACGGACTAGAAACGAGCTAAACATGAGTTTTGGGGCAAACGGGATGACTTGGGTGTTAAGAAAAATTCAAAAACTACTCTTTTCGTACCAAAAGTGGCTAGAACAGTCTTCACGAATGGTTTTCGCACGGTTGTCGGAACTTCGGAACCAAAACTCCAGGAACGGACTAGAAACGAGCTAAACATGAGTTTTGGAGCAAACGGGATGACTTGGGTGTTAAGAAAATTCAAATACAACTCTTTTCATACCAAAAGTGGCTAGAACGGTCTTCACGAACTGTTTCCGCACAGTTTGTCGTACCGAAACCAACACTCAAGGAACGGGCTAGAAATGCGCTAAACATGAGTTTTGGGGCAAACGAAATGACTTGGGTGTTAAGAAAATTCAAATGCAACTCTTTTCTTACCAAATGTGGCTAGAATAGTCTTTACGAACGGTTTTCGCACAGTTTGTTGTACCGGAACCAAAACTCTAGGAACGGACTAGAAACGAGCTAAACATGAGTTTTGGGGCAAACGGGATGACTTGGGTGTTAAGAAAAATTCAAATACTACTCTTTTCGTACCAAAAGTGGCTAGAACAGTCTTCACGAATGGTTTTCGCATAGTTTGTCGTATCGGAACCAAAACTCCAGGAACGGACTAGAAACGAGCTAAACATGAGTTTTGGGGCAAACGGGATGACTTGGGTGTTAAGAAAAATTCAAATGCAACTCTTTTCTTACCAAAAGTGGATAGAACTGTCTTCACGAACGGTTTTCGCACGGTTTGTCGTACCGGAACCAAAACTCAAGGAACGGACTAGAAACGAGCTAAACATGAGTTTTGGGGCAAACGGGATGACTTGGGTGTTAAGAAAAATTCAAATTCAACTCTTTTCGTACCAAAAGTGGCTAGAACAGTCTTCACGAACGGTTTTCGCACTGTTTATCATACCAAAACCAAAACTCCAGGAATGGACTAGAAATGAGCTAAACATGAGTTTTGGGGCAAACGGGATGACTTGGGTGTTAAGAAAAATTCAAATGCAACTCTTTTCTTACCAAATGTGGCTAGAACTGTCTTCACGAACGGTTTTCGCACGGTTTGTCGTAACGGAACCAAAACTCTAGGAACGGACTAGAAACGAGCTAAACATGAGTTTTGGGGCAAACGGGATGACTTGGGTGTTAAGAAAAATTCAAATGCAACTCTTTTCTTACCAAAAGTGGATAGAACTGTCTTCACGAACGGTTTTCGCACAGTTTGTCGTACCGGAACCAAAACTCCAGGAACGGACTAGAAATGAGCTAAACATGAGTTTTGGGGCAAACGGGATGACTTGGGTGTTAAGAAAAATTCAAATACAACTCTTTTCGTACCAAAAGTGGCTAGAACGGTCTTCACGAACGGTTTTCGCACGGTTTGTCATACCAAAACCAAAACTCCACGAATGGACTAGAAACGAGCTAATCATGAGTTTTGGGGCAAACGGGATGACTTGGGTGTTAAGAAAATTTCAAATGCAGCTCTTTTCGTACCAAATGTGGCTAGAATAGTCTTTACGAACGGTTTTCGCACCGTTTGTCGTACCAGAACCAAATCTCCAGGAACGGACTAGAAACGAGCTAAACATGAGTTTTGGGGCAAACGGGATGACTTGGGTGTTAAGAAAAATTCAAAAACTACTCTTTTCGTACCAAAAGTGGCTAGAACAGTCTTCACGAACAGTTTTCGCACAGTTTGTCATACCGGAACCAAAACTCCAGGAACGGACTAGAAACGAGCTAAACATGAGTTTTGGAGCAAACAGGATGACTTGGGTGTTAAGAAAATTCAAATACAACTCTTTTCATACCAAAAGTGGCTAGAACGGTCTTCAGGAACGGTTTTCGCACAGTTTGTCGTACCGAAACCAACACTCAAGGAACGGGCTAGAAATGCGCAAAACATGAGTTTTGGGGCAAACGAAATGACTTGGGTGTTAAGAAAAATTCAAATGCAACTCTTTTCTTACCAAAAAGCAATCCTATTGCAAACCAAGCGCAAAGCTAAGCTACATTACGATAGGTATCAGGTTATCAGGTTATCAAAGCTACATCATCCATGAGAATGCAATCAATACGTTTGCTAACCGGTCATTGCAACCAGACTCATTGCTCACCATGTCCCCAGTTGGATGGCGTTGTACTTAAGGTTAATGATACTCCGATAGTACATCCGTACCTCCCCGCCCAAAATAAATGAACATCATTAGCCAGCTTGTAATGAAAGGCTACATATCTTATTAAAAATAGCATTATTTATATATAACATATACATTTTGAGATTATCTTTCAACGTTGGTACTACAGAATGCCAGACATTTTGAGATTGTCTATCAACGTTGGTACTACAGAATGCCAGAAGCTCTTCTCCTCGCGGCCTCGTTTGGGCTCACCGGCTCAGCCCGCTCAAGTGAAGCGGAGCAGGTGCAGGACCACACCAAACAGACCCTTAAATGTTGTATAAAAAGTGAATCTGCTTCTTCCCTATCCGAGGAAAAGAAAAAGAGCAATTGTAATGAGATTCTGGAAGACAAATTCTCATGCCATTGATATATGCATCTGTTAGTGCAAATAATAGTCACATGATATTTATTGTTCAAATATGCTAGGAAATTGGACATTAATATTAACACAATTCTTTCAATGGGACAAAAAGCTTCAGGCGATTTACCCTTCGTGAAGCGTTTGCTCCTCTGGTTGTGGTATGTTAGACTACCTGAATCAGAGTACTCTTAACAACAAACAACAGGGCGTGCACCAAGAGCTCCTCTAAGAGTAGTAGTAACTTGGATATAACAAAAGAGTCATGAGATTGTTTCGCCACCTCTACCACTACATTAGGACTGTAAGTTATTGGTAGTGAAAGAAAATGACACCATTCAACTATGTGCCTAGTTATGATCTTACAAATACAAATTGGGGCACTGGATATAATATGCGCTGGCATGTCATCAGGTCTAGTAACTATAATATAATAGAACTTTCATGATCTCTGAATGTTTCTTTACATAGAGTATTATTATTTGTTGTATTTTTGGAGTCGGTAGATGATTTAATATGACTGGTGTGGCATTGAAAACTCCAATGAACATGTTAGCTATAGTTGAGCCTTTCACATATTGGAGGGATCTAGAAGAGTAAAATGATTGCACATTACCAAGCGATACTTGTTGGATAAAAAATAATAAACATAGATTATATTTATATTGGAATAATCAACCATAAGAACTGAATATGAAGCTTTTCAACCATGCAGTGCATTGAAGCAAGTAGGATGGGCAAAACTCAGAAACATATAAGATAATTCACATCATGAGTTATCTATACTTAACTGCATCCATACGAAAGGCACTTATGTTACAATAAGGTATCACTGTACAATCAATTTATTGATTAATCAGGAGGGCGTTTATTTTTGCCACCTCTCCTGCAACTTGTTAGGGACTGCAGTACAGTATTTGCCCATCATTTCCAATTTATTCCTTTTCTTTGGAGAGGCAAACATTATTTAGACTTGAACATTATTTTGTACAACCAACTACTTGGTTTGATTCCTTTCTCTAATGTGATGTTGGTCATTCCTTGAAAAGTTTTATTTGCACTATAAGTACCACATCTACATTGTTAGGAAAAGGATAGCGTCACTGAAGACATGAGCTTCTGTTCTTCACTCCTGCTGTTAGCTTTTGTTCTTAACTCCTGCTGTTCATATGTTGGCTTTATTGGCTAGCAAATATTTTTCTATCACACGTCTCTTATGCTGCCGACAATGGTGTGTGTTATCGAAGAGCCCTAAGAAAACTGCTAACCTTGTTGCTTGCTGGTTTTTTCCAGATTCATACGGAGAACAAGATATATCAGAAAATGCACTGAAATTAGCTCGGGCAGAAGTAGTCTTTGACATTGCCAGAGACGTTCATGAACTCTCTCAGGAGCAAGGTGTGATATCACAGATCTCTAGTTGTGACTGTTTTTTTTTTTTTAATGTTGGGGTCACATTCAACATTCAATTACACATGCGTCATACTATACTACCACTTTATCATAGAGGTTATTTCTGCAATATTAAATCAGATTGGGTGGTTCACTAATCTGGCTGACACACATTCTCAACTGAACTGATTTTCTTTGCGACTAATCTCAACCAATACACAGCACAGCTGACTTTTTTAGTCAGTAATCTCGATGAAACTTTTACTCTGAAATTAAAAAAACAACCAATGCACGGCGCAATTGAAATGTGAACTTACCGACGCAGTGGTGGAGCACGAGCGGCAGCAAAAGGAAGACGGTGGTGACCAGCAGCAGGAACTCCTTCCTTGTCCACCACTGCTTGCTGAACAGCTCCTGCAGCACCTTGGAGTGCTCGTCACCTAAGCCAGCTGCTGCAAGAGGAGCGAGGCCACAGCTATTGCCGCCACAGGAGGAGGAGGCGGAGAGGCGGGGGAAAGGACGAGAGGGCGATGGTATGATGGCACCGGATATTCCGACGTTGATCCCTCCGGGTCCTTCTCATTGAGCACGACGACTCCACGCGCTAGGTCATCACCGCACTCCTCCGCGGGAATGAGGCGGCACAGGTTGGGTCGAGGCTCCGAGGGTTGGGCGACTGAGCAGGGCGGCGGCAGCAGGGGAAGGGCCGCCAAAGGGGTGCGGTCTGCGGGAGCTCGTCATCCGTACCGGCGGCACACAGGTGAAGACAGATCCTTATCGGCGGTGGCGGTGGGGGAAGGGGAAGGCGCGAGAGAAAGCGGATGAGAGAAGATCCGTACCGGCATTTTTCTCCTCCTTCCCTGCTTCCCATCGACATGCTAGCGCCGCCGTGCCACCCCACGCACCTGCCAGCGCCGCCGCGCGTCCGTGCTCGCCGGCGCATACCCGCAGTTCGGCCCCGTGTGCTAGCCGTCGCAGCTCCCCCCGCGACGCTGCCGCCTCTGCCGCAGCTCGTCGGGCTCGCCCCGCGCTGCAGCTAGCCGGGCTTGAATAGTTTTCGCACGGTTTGTCGTACCGGAACCAAAACTCTAGGAACGGACTAGAAACGAGCTAAACATGAGTTTTGGGGCAAACGGGATGACTTGGGTGTTAAGAAAAATTCAAATACAACTCTTTTCGTACCAAAAGTGGCTAGAACGGTCTTCACGAACGGTTTTCGCATAGTTTGTCGTATCGGAACCAAAACTCCAGGAACGGACTAGAAACGAGCTAAACATGAGTTTTGGGGCAAACGGGATGACTTGGGTGTTAAGAAAAATTCAAATGCAACTCTTTTCTTACCAAAAGTGGATAGAACTGTCTTCACGAACGGTTTTCGCACGGTTTGTCGTACCGGAACCAAAACTCCAGGAACGGACTAGAAACGAGCTAAACATGAGTTTTGGGGCAAACGGGATGACTTGGGTGTTAAGAAAAATTCAAATACAACTCTTTTCGTACCAAAAGTGGCTAGAACGGTCTTCACGAACGGTTTTCGCACGGTTTGTCGTACCGAAACCAAAACTCCACGAACGGACTAGAAACGAGCTAATCATGAGTTTTGGGGCAAACGGGATGACTTGGGTGTTAAGAAAAATTCAAATGCAACTCTTTTCGTACCAAATGTGGCTAGAATAGTCTTTACGAACGGTTTTCGCACAGTTTGTCGTACCGGAACCAAAACTCCAGGAACGGACTAGAAACGAGCTAAACATGAGTTTTGGGGCAAACGGGATGACTTGGGTGTTAAGAAAAATTCAAATACAACTCTTTTCGTACCAAAAGTGGCTAGAAATAGTCTTCACGAACGGTTTTCGCACGGTTTGTCGTACCGGAACCAAAACTCCAGGAACGGACTAGAAACGAGCTAAACATGAGTTTTGGGGCAAACGGGATGACTTGGGTGTTAAGAAAAATTCAAATACAACTCTTTTCATACCAAAAGTGGCTAGAACGGTCTTCACGAACGGTTTTCGCACGGTTTGTCGTACCGAAACCAACACTCAAGGAACGGGCTAGAAAACGAGCTAAACATGAGTTTTGGGGCAAACGAAATGACTTGGGTGTTAAGAAAAATTCAAATGCAACTCTTTTCTTACCAAATGTGGCTAGAATAGTCTTTACGAACGGTTTTCGCACAGTTTGTCGTACCGGAACCAAAACTCTAGGAACGGACTAGAAACGAGCTAAACATGAGTTTTGGGGCAAACGGGATGACTTGGGTGTTAAGAAAAATTCAAATGCAACTCTTTTCTTACCAAAAGTGGCTAGAACAGTCTTCACGAACGGTTTTCGCACGGTTTGTCGTATCGGAACCAAAACTCCAGGAACGGACTAGAAACGAGCTAAACATGAGTTTTGGGGCAAACGGGATGACTTGGGTGTTAAGAAAAATTCAAATACAACTCTTTTCGTACCAAAAGTGGCTAGAACGGTCTTCACGAACGGTTTTCGCACAGTTTGTCGTACTTAAACCAACACTCAAGGAACGGGCTAGAAACGCGCTAAACATGAGTTTTGGGGCAAACAAAATGACTTGGGTGTTAAGAAAAATTCAAATGCAACTCTTTTCTTACCAAAAGTGGCTAGAATAGTCTTCACGAACGGTTTTCGCACAGTTTGTCGTACCGGAACCAAAACTCCAGGAACGGACTAGAAACTAGCTAAACATGAGTTTTGGGGCAAACGGGATGACTTGGGTGTTAAGAAAAATTCAAATGCAACTCTTTTCTTACCAAAAGTGGATAGAACTGTCTTCACGAACGGTTTTCGCACGGTTTGTCGTACCGGAACCAAAACTCCAGGAACGGACTAGAAACGAGCTAAACATGAGTTTTGGGGCAAACGGGATGACTTGGGTGTTAAGAAAAATTCAAATGCAACTCTTTTCGTACCAAAAGTGGCTAGAATAGTCTTCACGAACGGTTTTCGCACGGTTTGTCGTATCGGAACCAAAACTCCAGGAACGGACTAGAAACGAGCTAAACATGAGTTTTGGGGCAAACGGGATGACTTGGGTGTTAAGAAAAATTCAAATACAACTCTTTTCGTACCAAAAGTGGCTAGAACGGTCTTCACGAACGGTTTTCGCACAGTTTGTCGTACTTAAACCAACACTCAAGGAACGGACTAGAAACACGCTAAACATGAGTTTTGGGGCAAACGAAATGACTTGGGTGTTAAGAAAAAATTCAAATGCAACTCTTTTCTTACCAAAAGTGGATAGAACTGTCTTCAGAAACGGTTTTCGCACGGTTTGTCGTACCGGAACCAAAACTCCAGGAACGGACTAGAAACTAGCTAAACATGAGTTTTGGGGCAAACGGGATGACTTGGGTGTTAAGAAAAATTCAAATGCAACTCTTTTCTTACCAAAAGTGGCTAGAACAGTCTTCACGAACGGTTTTCGCACGGTTTGTCGTACGGAACCAAAACTCCAAGGAACGGACTAGAAACGAGCTAAACATGAGTTTTGGGGCAAACGGGATGACTTGGGTGTTAAGAAAAATTCAAATACAACTCTTTTTGTACCAAAAGTGGCTAGAACGGTCTTCACGAACGGTTTTCGCACGGTTTGTCATACCGAAACCAAAACTCCACGAACGGACTAGAAATGAGCTAAACATGAGTTTTGGGGCAAACGGGATGACTTGGGTGTTAAGAAAAATTCAAATGCAACTCTTTTCGTACCAAATGTGGCTAGAATAGTCTTTACGAACGGTTTTCGCACGGTTTGTCGTACCGGAACCAAAACTCTAGGAACGGACTAGAAACGAGCTAAACATGAGTTTTGGGGCAAACGGGATGACTTGGGTGTTAAGAAAAATTCAAATACAACTCTTTTCGTACCAAAAGTGGCTAGAACAGTCTTCACGAACGGTTTTCGCATAGTTTGTCGTACCGGAACCAAAACTCCAGGAACGGACTAGAAACGAGCTAAACATGAGTTTTGGGGCAAACGAAATGACTTGGGTGTTAAGAAAAATTCAAATGCAACTCTTTTCTTACCAAATGTGGCTAGAATAGTCTTCACGAACGGTTTTCGCACGGTTTGTCGTACCGGAACCAAAACTCCAGGAACGGACTAGAAACGAGCTAAACATGAGTTTTGGGGCAAACGGGATGACTTGGGTGTTAAGAAAAATTCAAATACAACTCTTTTCGTACCAAAAGTGGCTAGAACGGTCTTCACGAACGGTTTTCGCACGGTTTGTCGTACCGGAACCAAAACTCAAGGAACGGGCTAGAAACACGCTAAACATGAGTTTTGGGGCAAACGAAATGACTTGGGTGTTAAGAAAAATTCAAATGCAACTCTTTTCTTACCAAAAGTGGATAGAACTGTCTTCAGGAACGGTTTTCGCACGGTTTGTCGTACCGGAACCAAAACTCCAGGAACAGACTAGAAACTAGCTAAACATGAGTTTTGGGGCAAACGGAATGACTTGGGTGTTAAGAAAAATTCAAATGCAAGTCTTTCTTACCAAAAGTGGATAGAAGTGTCTTCACGAACGGTTTTCGCACGGTTTGTCGTACCAAAACCAAAACTCCACGAACGGACTAGAAACGAGCTAAACATGAGTTTTGGGGCAAACGGGATGACTTGGGTGTTAAGAAAAATTCAAATGCAACTCTTTTCGTACCAAAAGTGGCTAGAACGGTCTTCACGAACGGTTTTCGCACGGTTTGTCGTACCAAAACCAAAACTCCACGAACGGACTAGAAACGAGCTAAACATGAGTTTTGGGGCAAACGGGATGACTTGGGTGTTAAGAAAAATTCAAATGCAACTCTTTTCGTACCAAATGTGGCTAGAATAGTCTTTACGAACGGTTTTCGCACGGTTTGTCGTACGGAACCAAAACTCTAGGAACGGACTAGAAACGAGCTAAACATGAGTTTTGGGGCAAACGGGATGACTTGGGTGTTAAGAAAAATTCAAATACAACTCTTTTCGTACCAAAAGTGGCTAGAATAGTCTTCACGAACGGTTTTCGCACGGTTTGTCGTACCGGAACCAAAACTCCAGGAACGGACTAGAAACGAGCTAAACATGAGTTTTGGGGCAAACGGGATGACTTGGGTGTTAAGAAAAATTCAAATACAACTCTTTTCGTACCAAAAGTGGCTAGAACGGTCTTCACGAACGGTTTTCGCACGGTTTGTCGTACCGGAACCAAAACTCCAGGAACGGACTAGAAACGAGCTAAACATGAGTTTTGGGGCAAACGGGATGACTTGGGTGTTAAGAAAAATTCAAATGCAACTCTTTTCGTACCAAATGTGGCTAGAATAGTCTTTACGAACGGTTTTCGCAAAGTTTGTCGTACCAGAACTAAAACTCTAGGAACGGACTAGAAACGAGCTAAACATGAGTTTTGGGGCAAACAGGATGACTTGGGTGTTAAGAAAAATTCAAATACAACTCTTTTCGTACCAAAAGTGGCTAGAACAGTCTTCACGAACGGTTTTCGCACGGTTTGTCGTATCGGAACCAAAACTACAGGAACGGACTAGAAACGAGCTAAACATGAGTTTTGGGGCAAACGGGATGACTTGGGTGTTAAGAAAAATTCAAATGCAACTCTTTTCTTACCAAAAGTGGATAGAACTGTCTTCACGAACGGTTTTCGCACGGTTTGTCGTACGGAACCAAAACTCCAGGAACGGACTAGAAACGAGCTAAACATGAGTTTTGGGGCAAACGGGATGACTTGGGTGTTAAGAAAAATTCAAATACAACTCTTTTCGTACCAAAAGTGGCTAGAACGGTCTTCACGAACGGTTTTCGCACGGTTTGTCATACCAAAACCAAAACTCCACGAATGGACTAGAAACGAGCTAATCATGAGTTTTGGGGCAAACGGGATGACTTGGGTGTTAAGAAAATTTCAAATGCAGCTCTTTTCGTACCAAATGTGGCTAGAATAGTCTTTACGAATGGTTTTCGCACAGTTTGTCGTACCGGAACCAAAACTCCAGGAACGGACTAGAAACGAGCTAAACATGAGTTTTGGGGCAAACGGGATGACTTGGGTGTTAAGAAAAATTCAAATACAACTCTTTTCATACCAAAAGTGGCTAGAATAGTCTTCACGAACGGTTTTCGCACAGTTTGTCGTACCGGAACCAAAACTCCAGGAACGGACTAGAAACGAGCTAAACATGAGTTTTGGGGCAAACGGGATGACTTGGGTGTTAAGAAAAATTCAAATACAACTCTTTTCATACCAAAAGTGGCTAGAACGGTCTTCACGAACGGTTTTCGCACGGTTTGTCGTACCGAAACCAAAACTCAAGGAACGGACTAGAAATGAGCTAAACATGAGTTTTGGGGCAAACGAAATGACTTGGGTGTTAAGAAAAATTCAAATGCAACTCTTTTCTTACCAAATGTGGCTAGAATAGTCTTTACGAACGGTTTTCGCACAGTTTGTCGTACCGGAACCAAAACTCTAGGAACGGACTAGAAACGAGCTAAACATGAGTTTTGGGGCAAACGGGATGACTTGGGTGTTAAGAAAAATTCAAATACAACTCTTTTCGTACCAAAAGTGGCTAGAATAGTCTTCACGAACGGTTTTCGCACAGTTTGTCGTATCGGAACCAAAACTCCAGGAACGGACTAGAAACGAGCTAAACATGAGTTTTGGGGCAAACGGGATGACTTGGGTGTTAAGAAAAATTCAAATGCAACTCTTTTCTTACCAAAAGTGGCTAGAACGGTCTTCACGAACGGTTTTCGCACAGTTTGTCGTACTTAAACCAACACTCAAGGAACGGGCTAGAAACGCGCTAAACATGAGTTTTGGGGCAAACAAAATGACTTGGGTGTTAAGAAAAATTCAAATGCAACTCTTTTCTTACCAAAAGTGGATAGAACTGTCTTCATGAACGGTTTTCGCACGGTTTGTCGTACCGGAACCAAAACTCAAGGAACGGACTAGAAACTAGCTAAACATGAGTTTTGGGGCAAACGGGATGACTTGGGTGTTAAGAAAAATTCAAATGCAACTCTTTTCTTACCAAAAGTGGATAGAACTGTCTTCACGAACGGTTTTCGCACGGTTTGTCGTACGGGAACCAAAACTCCAGGAACGGACTAGAAACGAGCTAAACATGAGTTTTGGGGCAAACGGGATGACTTGGGTGTTAAGAAAAATTCAAATACAACTCTTTTCGTACCAAAAGTGGCTAGAACGGTCTTCACGAACGGTTTTCGCACGGTTTGTCATACCAAAACCAAAACTCCACGAACGGACTAGAAATGAGCTAAACATGAGTTTTGGGGCAAACGGGATGACTTGGGTGTTAAGAAAAATTCAAATGCAACTCTTTTCGTACCAAATGTGGCTAGAATAGTCTTTACGAACGGTTTTCGCACAGTTTGTCGTACCGGAACCAAAACTCCAGGAACGGACTAGAAACGAGCTAAACATGAGTTTTGGGGCAAACGGGATGACTTGGGTGTTAAGAAAAATTCAAATACAACTCTTTTCGTACCAAAAGTGGCTAGAACAGTCTTCACGAACGGTTTTCGCACGGTTTGTCGTATCGGAACCAAAACTCCAGGAACGGACTAGAAACGAGCTAAACATGAGTTTTGGGGCAAACGGGATGACTTGGGTGTTAAGAAAAATTCAAATGCAACTCTTTTCGTACCAAATGTGGCTATAATAGTCTTTACGAACGGTTTTCGCACAGTTTGTCGTACCGGAACCAAAACTCTAGGAACAGACTAGAAACGAGCTAAACATGAGTTTTGGGGCGAACGAGATGACTTGGGTGTTAAGAAAAATTCAAATACAACTCTTTTCGTACCAAAAGTGGCTAGAACAGTCTTCACGAATGGTTTTCGCATAGTTTGTCGTACCGGAACCAAAACTCAAGGAACGGACTAGAAACGAGCTAAACATGAGTTTTGGGGCAAACGGGATGACTTGGGTGTTAAGAAAAATTCAAATGCAACTCTTTTCTTACCAAAAGTGGATAGAATGTCTTCACGAACGGTTTTCGCACGGTTTGTCGTACCGGAACCAAAACTCCAGGAACGGACTAGAAACGAGCTAAAACATGAGTTTTGGGGCAAACGGGATGACTTGGGTGTTAAGAAAAATTCAAATACAACTCTTTTCGTACCAAAAGTGGCTAGAACGGTCTTCACGAACGGTTTTCGCACGGTTTGTCGTACCGGAACCAAAACTCCAGGAACGGACTAGAAACGAGCTAAACATGAGTTTTGGGGCAAACGGGATGACTTGGGTGTTAAGAAAAATTCAAATGCAACTCTTTTCGTATCAAATGTGGCTAGAATAGTCTTTACGAATGGTTTTTGCACAGTTTGTCATACCGGAACCAAACCTCAAGGAACGGACTAGAAACGAGCTAAACATGAGTTTTGGGTCAAACGGGATGACTTGGGTGTTAAGAAAAATTCAAATGCAACTCTTTTCATACCAAAAGTGGCTAGAACAGTCTTCACGAACGGTTTTCGCACGGTTTGTCGTACCGGAACCAAAACTCCAGGAACGGACTAGAAACGAGCTAAACATGAGTTTTGGGGCAAACGGGATGACTTGGGTGTTAAGAAAAATTCAAATACAACTCTTTTCATACCAAAAGTGGCTAGAACGGTCTTCACGAACGGTTTTCGCACAGTTTGTCGTACTTGAACCAACACTCAAGGAACGGGCTAGAAATGAGCTAAACATGAGTTTTGGGGCAAACGAAATGACTTGGGTGTTAAGAAAAATTCAAATGCAACTCTTTTCTTACCAAAAGTGGCTAGAATAGTCTTCACGAACGGTTTTCGCACGGTTTGTCGTACCGGAACCAAAACTCTAGGAACGGACTAGAAACGAGCTAAACATGAGTTTTGGGGCAAACGGGATGACTTGGGTGTTAAGAAAAATTCAAATACAACTCTTTTCGTACCAAAAGTGGCTAGAACAGTCTTCACGAATGGTTTTCGCACAGTTTGTCGTATCGGAACCAAAACTCCAAGGAACGGACTAGAAACGAGCTAAACATGAGTTTTGGGGCAAACGGGATGACTTGGGTGTTAAGAAAAATTCAAATACAACTCTTTTCGTACCAAAAGTGGCTAGAACGGTCTTCACGAACGGTTTTCGCACAGTTTGTCGTACTTAAACCAACACTCAAGGAACGGGCTAGAAACGAGCTAAACATGAGTTTTGGGGCAAACAAAATGACTTGGGTGTTAAGAAAAATTCAAATGCAACTCTTTTCTTACCAAAAGTGGATAGAACTGTCTTCATGAACGGTTTTCGCACGGTTTGTCGTAACGGAACCAAAACTCCAGGAACGGACTAGAAACTAGCTAAACATGAGTTTTGGGGCAAACGGGATGACTTGGGTGTTAAGAAAAATTCAAATGCAACTCTTTTCTTACCAAAAGTGGATAGAACTAGTCTTCACGAACGGTTTTCGCACGGTTTGTCGTACGGAACCAAAACTCCAGGAACGGACTAGAAACGAGCTAAACATGAGTTTTGGGGCAAACGGGATGACTTGGGTGTTAAGAAAAATTCAAATACAACTCTTTTCGTACCAAAAGTGGCTAGAACGGTCTTCACGAACGGTTTTCGCACGGTTTGTCGTACCAAAACCAAAACTCCACGAACGGACTAGAAACGAGCTAAACATGAGTTTTGGGGCAAACGGGATGACTTGGGTGTTAAGAAAAATTCAAATGCAACTCTTTTCGTACCAAATGTGGCTAGAATAGTCTTTACGAACGGTTTTCGCACGGTTTGTCGTACCGGAACCAAAACTCTAGGAACGGACTAGAAACGAGCTAAACATGAGTTTTGGGGCAAACGGGATGACTTGGGTGTTAAGAAAAATTCAAATACAACTCTTTTCGTACCAAAAGTGGCTAGAATAGTCTTCACGAACGGTTTTCGCACGGTTTGTCGTACGGAACCAAAACTCAAGGAACGGACTAGAAACGAGCTAAACATGAGTTTTGGGGCAAACGGGATGACTTGGGTGTTAAGAAAATTCAAATACAACTCTTTTCATACCAAAAGTGGCTAGAACGGTCTTTCACGAACGGTTTTCGCACGGTTTGTCGTACCGAAACCAAACTCAAGGAACGGACTAGAAATGCAGCTAAACATGAGTTTTGGGGCAAACGAAATGACTTGGGTGTTAAGAAAAATTCAAATGCAACTCTTTTCTTACCAAATGTGGCTAGAATAGTCTTCACGAACGGTTTTCGCACGGTTTGTCGTACCGGAACCAAAACTCTAGGAACGGACTAGAAACGAGCTAAACATGAGTTTTGGGGCAAACGGGATGACTTGGGTGTTAAGAAAAATTCAAATACAACTCTTTTCGTACCAAAAGTGGCTAGAACAGTCTTCACGAATGGTTTTCGCATAGTTTGTCGTATCGGAACCAAAACTCCAGGAACGGACTAGAAACGAGCTAAACATGAGTTTTGGGGCAAACGGGATGACTTGGGTGTTAAGAAAAATTCAAATGCAACTCTTTTCTTACCAAAAGTGGATAGAACTGTCTTCACGAACGGTTTTCGCACGGTTTGTCGTACCGGAACCAAAACTCCAGGAACGGACTAGAAACGAGCTAAACATGAGTTTTGGGGCAAACGGGATGACTTGGGTGTTAAGAAAAATTCAAATACAACTCTTTTCGTACCAAAAGTGGCTAGAACGGTCTTCACGAACGGTTTTCGCACGGTTTGTCGTACCAAAACCAAAACTCCACGAATGGACTAGAAACGAGCTAAACATGAGTTTTGGGGCAAACGGGATGACTTGGGTGTTAAGAAAATTCAAATGCAACTCTTTTCGTACCAAATGTGGCTAGAATAGTCTTTACGAACGGTTTTCGCACAGTTTGTCGTACCAGAACCAAAACTCCAGGAACGGACTAGAAACGAGCTAAACATGAGTTTTGGGGCAAACGGGATGACTTGGGTGTTAAGAAAAATTCAAATACAACTCTTTTCTTACCAAAAGTGGCTAGAATAGTCTTCACGAACGGTTTTCGCACGGTTTGTCGTACCGGAACCAAAACTCAGGAACGGACTAGAAACGAGCTAAACATGAGTTTTGGGGCAAACGGGATGACTTGGGTGTTAAGAAAAATTCAAATACAACTCTTTTCATACCAAAAGTGGCTAGAACGGTCTTCACGAACGGTTTTCGCACGGTTTGTCGTACCGAAACCAAACTCAAGGAACGGGACTAGAAACGAGCTAAACATGAGTTTTGGGGCAAACGAAATGACTTGGGTGTTAAGAAAAATTCAAATGCAACTCTTTTCATACCAAAAGTGGCTAGAATAGGTCTTCACGAACGGTTTTCGCACAGTTTGTCGTACTTGAACCAACACTCAAGGAACGGGCTAGAAACGCGCTAAACATGAGTTTTGGGGCGAACGGGATGACTTGGGTGTTAAGAAAAATTCAAATACAACTCTTTTCGTACCAAAAGTGGCTAGAATAGTCTTCACGAATGGTTTTCGCACAGTTTGTCGTATCGGAACCAAAACTCCAGGAACGGACTAGAAACGAGCTAAACATGAGTTTTGGGGCAAACGGGATGACTTGGGTGTTAAGAAAAATTCAAATACAACTCTTTTCGTACCAAAAGTGGCTAGAACGGTCTTCACGAACGGTTTTCGCACAGTTTGTCGTACGGAACCAACACTCAAGGAACGGACTAGAAACGAGCTAAACATGAGTTTTGGGGCAAACAAAATGACTTGGGTGTTAAGAAAAATTCAAATGCAACTCTTTTCTTACCAAAAGTGGATAGAACTGTCTTCACGAACGGTTTTCGCACGGTTTGTCGTACCGGAACCAAAACTCCAGGAACGGACTAGAAACTAGCTAAACATGAGTTTTGGGGCAAACGGGATGACTTGGGTGTTAAGAAAAATTCAAATGCAACTCTTTTCTTACCAAAAGTGGATACAACTGTCTTCGCAAACGGTTTTCGCACGGTTTGTCGTATCGGAACCAAAACTCCAAGAACGGACTAGAAACGAGCTAAACATGAGTTTTGGGGCAAACGGGATGACTTGGGTGTTAAGAAAAATTCAAATACAACTCTTTTCGTACCAAAAGTGGCTAGAACGGTCTTCACGAACGGTTTTCGCACGGTTTGTCATACCGGAACCAAAACTCCAGGAACGGACTAGAAACGAGCTAAACATGAGTTTTGGGGCAAACGGGATGACTTGGGTGTTAAGAAAATTCAAATGCAACTCTTTTCGTACCAAATGTGGCTAGAATAGTCTTTACGAACGGTTTTCGCACGGTTTGTCGTACCAGAACCAAAACTCTAGGAACGGACTAGAAACGAGCTAAACATGAGTTTTGGGGCAAACGGGATGACTTGGGTGTTAAGAAAAATTCAAATACAACTCTTTTCGTACCAAAAGTGGCTAGAATAGTCTTCACGAACGGTTTTCGCACGGTTTGTCGTACCGGAACCAAAACTCCAGGAACGGACTAGAAACGAGCTAAACATGAGTTTTGGGGCAAACGGGATGACTTGGGTGTTAAGAAAAATTCAAATGCAACTCTTTTCGTACCAAATGTGGCTAGAATAGTCTTTACGAACGGTTTACGCACAGTTTGTCGTACCAGAACCAAAACTCTAGGAACGGACTAGAAACGAGCTAAACATGAGTTTTGGGGCAAACGGGATGACTTGGGTGTTAAGAAAAATTCAAATACAACTCTTTTCGTACCAAAAGTGGCTAGAATAGTCTTCACGAACGGTTTTCGCACGGTTTGTCGTACCGGAACCAAAACTCCAGGAACGGACTAGAAACGAGCTAAACATGAGTTTTGGGGCAAACGGGATGACTTGGGTGTTAAGAAAAATTCAAATGCAACTCTTTTCGTACCAAAAGTGGCTAGAATAGTCTTCACGAACGGTTTTCGCACGGTTTGTCGTACCGGAACCAAAACTCCAGGAACGGACTAGAAACGAGCTAAACATGAGTTTTGGGGCAAACGGGATGACTTGGGTGTTAAGAAAAATTCAAATACAACTCTTTTCGTACCAAAAGTGGCTAGAACGGTCTTCACGAACGGTTTTCGCACGGTTTGTCGTACTTGAACCAACACTCAAGGAACGGGCTAGAAACGCGCTAAACATGAGTTTTGGGGCAAACGAAATGACTTGGGTGTTAAGAAAAATTCAAATGCAACTCTTTTCTTACCAAAAGTGGATAGAACTGTCTTCACAAACGGTTTTCGCACGGTTTGTCGTACGGAACCAAAACTCCAGGAACGGACTAGAAACGAGCTAAACATGAGTTTTGGGGCAAACGGGATGACTTGGGTGTTAAGAAAAATTCAAATACAACTCTTTTCGTACCAAAAGTGGCTAGAACGGTCTTCACGAACGGTTTTCGCACAGTTTGTCGTACTTAAACCAAAACTCAAGGAACGGACTAGAAACGAGCTAAACATGAGTTTTGGGGCAAACGGGATGACTTGGGTGTTAAGAAAAATTCAAATGCAACTCTTTTCTTACCAAAAGTGGATAGAATAGTCTTCACAAACGGTTTTCGCACGGTTTGTCGTACCGGAACCAAAACTCCAGGAACGGACTAGAAACGAGCTAAACATGAGTTTTGGGGCAAACGGGATGACTTGGGTGTTAAGAAAAATTCAAATACAACTCTTTTCGTACCAAAAGTGGCTAGAACGGTCTTCACGAACGGTTTTCGCACGGTTTGTCGTACCAAAACCAAAACTCCACGAACGGACTAGAAACGAGCTAAACATGAGTTTTGGGGCAAACGGGATGACTTGGGTGTTAAGAAAAATTCAAATGCAACTCTTTTCGTACCAAAAGTGGCTAGAACAGTCTTCACGAACGGTTTTCGCACGGTTTGTCGTACCGGAACCAAAACTCAAGGAACGGACTAGAAACGAGCTAAACATGAGTTTTGGGGCAAACGGGATGACTTGGGTGTTAAGAAAAATTCAAATACAACTCTTTTCGTACCAAAAGTGGCTAGAACGGTCTTCACGAACGGTTTTCGCACGGTTTGTCGTACCGGAACCAAAACTCCAGGAACGGACTAGAAACGAGCTAAACATGAGTTTTGGGGCAAACGGGATGACTTGGGTGTTAAGAAAATTCAAATACAACTCTTTTCATACCAAAAGTGGCTAGAACGGTCTTCACGAACGGTTTTCGCACAGTTTGTCGTACTTGAACCAAAACTCAAGGAACGGACTAGAAACGAGCTAAACATGAGTTTTGGGGCAAACGAAATGACTTGGGTGTTAAGAAAAATTCAAATGCAACTCTTTTCTTACCAAATGTGGCTAGAATAGTCTTTACGAACGGTTTTCGCACAGTTTGTCGTACCGGAACCAAAACTCTAGGAACGGACTAGAAACGAGCTAAACATGAGTTTTGGGGCAAACGGGATGACTTGGGTGTTAAGAAAAATTCAAATACAACTCTTTTCGTACCAAAAGTGGCTAGAATAGTCTTCACGAACGGTTTTCGCACGGTTTGTCGTATCGGAACCAAAACTCCAGGAACGGACTAGAAACGAGCTAAACATGAGTTTTGGGGCAAACGGGATGACTTGGGTGTTAAGAAAAATTCAAATGCAACTCTTTTCGTACCAAAAGTGGCTAGAATAGTCTTCACGAACGGTTTTCGCACGGTTTGTCGTACCGGAACCAAAACTCCAGGAACGGACTAGAAACGAGCTAAACATGAGTTTTGGGGCAAACGGGATGACTTGGGTGTTAAGAAAAATTCAAATGCAACTCTTTTCGTACCAAAAGTGGCTAGAATAGTCTTCACGAACGGTTTTCGCACAGTTTGTCGTACCGGAACCAAAACTCCAGGAACGGACTAGAAACGAGCTAAACATGAGTTTTGGGGCAAACGGGATGACTTGGGTGTTAAGAAAAATTCAAATGCAACTCTTTTCTTACCAAAAGTGGCTAGAATAGTCTTCACGAACGGTTTTCGCACGGTTTGTCGTACCGGAACCAAAACTCCAGGAACGGACTAGAAACGAGCTAAACATGAGTTTTGGGGCAAACGGGATGACTTGGGTGTTAAGAAAAATTCAAATACAACTCTTTTCATACCAAAAGTGGCTAGAACGGTCTTCACGAACGGTTTTCGCACGGTTTGTCGTACCGAAACCAAAACTCCAGGAACGGACTAGAAACGAGCTAAACATGAGTTTTGGGGCAAACGGGATGACTTGGGTGTTAAGAAAAATTCAAATGCAACTCTTTTCTTACCAAATGTGGCTAGAATAGTCTTTACGAACGGTTTTCGCACAGTTTGTCGTACCGGAACCAAAACTCTAGGAACGGACTAGAAACGAGCTAAACATGAGTTTTGGGGCAAACGGGATGACTTGGGTGTTAAGAAAAATTCAAATACTACTCTTTTCGTACCAAAAGTGGCTAGAACAGTCTTCACGAATGGTTTTCGCACAGTTTGTCGTATCGGAACCAAAACTCCAGGAACGGACTAGAAACGAGCTAAACATGAGTTTTGGGGCAAACGGGATGACTTGGGTGTTAAGAAAAATTCAAATACAACTCTTTTCGTACCAAAAGTGGCTAGAACGGTCTTCACGAACGGTTTTCGCACAGGTTGTCGTACTTAAACCAACACTCAAGGAACGGGCTAGAAACGCGCTAAACATGAGTTTTGGGGCAAACAAAATGACTTGGGTGTTAAGAAAAATTCAAATGCAACTCTTTTCTTACCAAAAGTGGATAGAACTGTCTTCACGAACGGTTTTCGCACGGTTTGTCGTACCGGAACCAAAACTCCAGGAACGGACTAGAAACTAGCTAAACATGAGTTTTGGGGCAAACGGGATGACTTGGGTGTTAAGAAAAATTCAAATGCAACTCTTTTCTTACCAAAAGTGGATAGAATAGTCTTCACGAACGGTTTTCGCACGGTTTGTCGTACCGGAACCAAAACTCCAGGAACGGACTAGAAACGAGCTAAACATGAGTTTTGGGGCAAACGGGATGACTTGGGTGTTAAGAAAAATTCAAATACAACTCTTTTCGTACCAAAAGTGGCTAGAACGGTCTTCACGAACGGTTTTCGCACGGTTTGTCGTACCAAAACCAAAACTCAAGGAACGGACTAGAAACGAGCTAAACATGAGTTTTGGGGCAAACGGGATGACTTGGGTGTTAAGAAAAATTCAAATGCAACTCTTTTCTTACCAAAAGTGGCTAGAATAGTCTTCACGAACGGTTTTCGCACGGTTTGTCGTACGGAACCAAAACTCCTAGGAACGGACTAGAAACGAGCTAAACATGAGTTTTGGGGCAAACGGGATGACTTGGGTGTTAAGAAAAATTCAAATGCAACTCTTTTCGTACCAAAAGTGGCTAGAATAGTCTTCACGAACGGTTTTCGCACGGTTTGTCGTACGGAACCAAAACTCCAAGAACGGACTAGAAACGAGCTAAACATGAGTTTTGGGGCAAACGGGATGACTTGGGTGTTAAGAAAAATTCAAATGCAACTCTTTTCTTACCAAAAGTGGCTAGAACGGTCTTCACGAACGGTTTTCGCACAGTTTGTCGTACCGGAACCAAAACTCCAAGGAACGGACTAGAAACGAGCTAAACATGAGTTTTGGGGCAAACGGGATGACTTGGGTGTTAAGAAAAATTCAAATGCAACTCTTTTCTTACCAAAAGTGGCTAGAATAGTCTTCACGAACGGTTTTCGCACGGTTTGTCGTACCGGAACCAAAACTCAGGAACGGACTAGAAACGAGCTAAACATGAGTTTTGGGGCAAACGGGATGACTTGGGTGTTAAGAAAAATTCAAATACAACTCTTTTCGTACCAAAAGTGGCTAGAATAGTCTTCACGAACGGTTTTCGCATAGTTTGTCGTACCGGAACCAAAACTCCAGGAACGGACTAGAAACGAGCTAAACATGAGTTTTGGGGCAAACGGGATGACTTGGGTGTTAAGAAAAATTCAAATGCAACTCTTTTCTTACCAAAAGTGGATAGAACTGTCTTCACAAACGGTTTTCGCACGGTTTGTCGTACCGGAACCAAAACTCCAGGAACGGACTAGAAACGAGCTAAACATGAGTTTTGGGGCAAACGGGATGACTTGGGTGTTAAGAAAAATTCAAATGCAACTCTTTTCTTACCAAAAGTGGATAGAACTGTCTTCACGAACGGTTTTCGCACGGTTTGTCGTACCGGAACCAAAACTCCAGGAACGGACTAGAAACGAGCTAAACATGAGTTTTGGGGCAAACGGGATGACTTGGGTGTTAAGAAAATTCAAATGCAACTCTTTTCTTACCAAAAGTGGATAGAACTGTCTTCACAAACGGTTTTCGCACGGTTTGTCGTACCGGAACCAAAACTCCAGGAACGGACTAGAAACGAGCTAAACATGAGTTTTGGGGCAAACGGGATGACTTGGGTGTTAAGAAAAATTCAAATACAACTCTTTTCGTACCAAAAGTGGCTAGAATAGTCTTCACGAACGGTTTTCGCACAGTTTGTCGTACCGGAACCAAAACTCCAGGAACGGACTAGAAACGAGCTAAACATGAGTTTTGGGGCAAACGGGATGACTTGGGTGTTAAGAAAAATTCAAATGCAACTCTTTTCGTACCAAAAGTGGCTAGAATAGTCTTTCACGAACGGTTTTCGCACAGTTTGTCGTACCGGAACCAAAACTCCAGGAACGGACTAGAAACGAGCTAAACATGAGTTTTGGGGCAAACGGGATGACTTGGGTGTTAAGAAAAATTCAAATACAACTCTTTTCGTACCAAAAGTGGCTAGAATAGTCTTCACGAACGGTTTTCGCACGGTTTGTCGTACCGGAACCAAAACTCCAGGAACGGACTAGAAACGAGCTAAACATGAGTTTTGGGGCAAACGGGATGACTTGGGTGTTAAGAAAAATTCAAATACAACTCTTTTCATACCAAAAGTGGCTAGAACGGTCTTCACGAACGGTTTTCGCACGGTTTGTCGTACCGAAACCAAAACTCAAGGAACGGACTAGAAATGCGCGAAAACATGAGTTTTGGGGCAAACGGGATGACTTGGGTGTTAAGAAAAATTCAAATGCAACTCTTTTCTTACCAAAAGTGGCTAGAATAGTCTTCACGAACGGTTTTCGCACGGTTTGTCGTACCGGAACCAAAACTCTAGGAACGGACTAGAAACGAGCTAAACATGAGTTTTGGGGCAAACGGGATGACTTGGGTGTTAAGAAAAATTCAAATGCAACTCTTTTCGTACCAAAAGTGGCTAGAATAGTCTTCACGAATGGTTTTCGCATAGTTTGTCGTATCGGAACCAAAACTCCAGGAACGGACTAGAAACGAGCTAAACATGAGTTTTGGGGCAAACGGGATGACTTGGGTGTTAAGAAAAATTCAAATACAACTCTTTTCGTACCAAAAGTGGCTAGAACGGTCTTCACGAACGGTTTTCGCACGGTTTGTCGTACCAAAACCAAAACTCCAGGAACGGACTAGAAACGAGCTAAACATGAGTTTTGGGGCAAACGGGATGACTTGGGTGTTAAGAAAAATTCAAATGCAACTCTTTTCGTACCAAAAGTGGCTAGAATAGTCTTCACGAACGGTTTTCGCACAGTTTGTCGTACCGGAACCAAAACTCAAGGAACGGACTAGAAACGAGCTAAACATGAGTTTTGGGGCAAACGGGATGACTTGGGTGTTAAGAAAAATTCAAATGCAACTCTTTTCGTACCAAAAGTGGCTAGAATAGTCTTCACAAACGGTTTTCGCACAGTTTGTCGTACCGGAACCAAAACTCCAGGAACGGACTAGAAACGAGCTAAACATGAGTTTTGGGGCAAACGGGATGACTTGGGTGTTAAGAAAAATTCAAATACAACTCTTTTCGTACCAAAAGTGGCTAGAACGGTCTTCACGAACGGTTTTCGCACAGTTTGTCGTACTGGAACCAACACTCAAGGAACGGACTAGAAACGAGCTAAACATGAGTTTTGGGGCAAACGGGATGACTTGGGTGTTAAGAAAAATTCAAATGCAACTCTTTTCTTACCAAAAGTGGCTAGAATAGTCTTCACGAACGGTTTTCGCACGGTTTGTCGTACCGGAACCAAAACTCTAGGAACGGACTAGAAACGAGCTAAACATGAGTTTTGGGGCAAACGGGATGACTTGGGTGTTAAGAAAAATTCAAATGCAACTCTTTTCGTACCAAAAGTGGCTAGAATAGTCTTCACGAATGGTTTTCGCACGGTTTGTCGTAACGGAACCAAAACTCCAGGAACGGACTAGAAACGAGCTAAACATGAGTTTTGGGGCAAACGGGATGACTTGGGTGTTAAGAAAAATTCAAATACAACTCTTTTCGTACCAAAAGTGGCTAGAACGGTCTTCACGAACGGTTTTCGCACAGTTTGTCGTACTTGAACCAACACTCAAGGAACGGGCTAGAAACGCGCTAAACATGAGTTTTGGGGCAAACAAAATGACTTGGGTGTTAAGAAAAATTCAAATGCAACTCTTTTCTTACCAAAAGTGGATAGAACTGTCTTCACGAACGGTTTTCGCACGGTTTGTCGTAACGGAACCAAAACTCCAGGAACGGACTAGAAACTAGCTAAACATGAGTTTTGGGGCAAACGGGATGACTTGGGTGTTAAGAAAAATTCAAATGCAACTCTTTTCTTACCAAAAGTGGATAGAACTGTCTTCACGAACGGTTTTCGCACGGTTTGTCGTATCGGAACCAAAACTCCAGGAACGGACTAGAAACGAGCTAAACATGAGTTTTGGGGCAAACGGGATGACTTGGGTGTTAAGAAAAATTCAAATGCAACTCTTTTCGTACCAAAAGTGGCTAGAACGGTCTTCACGAACGGTTTTCGCACGGTTTGTCGTACCAAAACCAAAACTCCAGGAACGGACTAGAAACGAGCTAAACATGAGTTTTGGGGCAAACGGGATGACTTGGGTGTTAAGAAAAATTCAAATGCAACTCTTTTCGTACCAAATGTGGCTAGAATAGTCTTTACGAACGGTTTTCGCACAGTTTGTCGTACCGGAACCAAAACTCTAGGAACGGACTAGAAACGAGCTAAACATGAGTTTTGGGGCAAACGGGATGACTTGGGTGTTAAGAAAAATTCAAATACAACTCTTTTCGTACCAAAAGTGGCTAGAACGGTCTTCACGAACGGTTTTCGCACGGTTTGTCGTATCGGAACCAAAACTCCAGGAACGGACTAGAAACGAGCTAAACATGAGTTTTGGGGCAAACGGGATGACTTGGGTGTTAAGAAAAATTCAAATGCAACTCTTTTCTTACCAAAAGTGGCTAGAACGGTCTTCACGAACGGTTTTCGCACGGTTTTGTCGTACCGGAACCAAAACTCAAGGAACGGACTAGAAACGAGCTAAACATGAGTTTTGGGGCAAACGGGATGACTTGGGTGTTAAGAAAAATTCAAATGCAACTCTTTTCTTACCAAAAGTGGCTAGAATAGTCTTCACGAACGGTTTTCGCACGGTTTGTCGTACCGGAACCAAAACTCAGGAACGGACTAGAAACGAGCTAAACATGAGTTTTGGGGCAAACGGGATGACTTGGGTGTTAAGAAAAATTCAAATACAACTCTTTTCGTACCAAAAGTGGCTAGAATAGTCTTCACGAACGGTTTTCGCATGGTTTGTCGTATCGGAACCAAAACTCCAGGAACGGACTAGAAACGAGCTAAACATGAGTTTTGGGGCAAACGGGATGACTTGGGTGTTAAGAAAAATTCAAATGCAACTCTTTTCGTACCAAAAGTGGCTAGAATAGTCTTCACGAACGGTTTTCGCACAGTTTGTCGTACCGGAACCAAAACTCAAGGAACGGACTAGAAACGAGCTAAACATGAGTTTTGGGGCAAACGGGATGACTTGGGTGTTAAGAAAAATTCAAATGCAACTCTTTTCGTACCAAAAGTGGCTAGAATAGTCTTCACGAACGGTTTTCGCACGGTTTGTCGTATCGGAACCAAAACTCTAGGAACGGACTAGAAACTAGCTAAACATGAGTTTTGGGGCAAACGGGATGACTTGGGTGTTAAGAAAATTCAAATGCAACTCTTTTCTTACCAAAAGTGGATAGAATAGTCTTCACGAACGGTTTTCGCACGGTTTGTCGTATCGGAACCAAAACTCCAGGAACGGACTAGAAACGAGCTAAACATGAGTTTTGGGGCAAACGGGATGACTTGGGTGTTAAGAAAAATTCAAATACAACTCTTTTCTTACCAAAAGTGGCTAGAACGGTCTTCACGAACGGTTTTCGCACGGTTTGTCGTACCGGAACCAAAACTCCAAGGAACGGACTAGAAACGAGCTAAACATGAGTTTTGGGGCAAACGGGATGACTTGGGTGTTAAGAAAAATTCAAATGCAACTCTTTTCTTACCAAAAGTGGCTAGAATAGTCTTCACGAACGGTTTTCGCACGGTTTGTCGTACCGGAACCAAAACTCCAGGAACGGACTAGAAACGAGCTAAACATGAGTTTTGGGGCAAACGGGATGACTTGGGTGTTAAGAAAAATTCAAATACAACTCTTTTCTTACCAAAAGTGGCTAGAACGGTCTTCACGAACGGTTTTCGCACAGTTTGTCGTACCGGAACCAAAACTCCAGGAACGGACTAGAAACGAGCTAAACATGAGTTTTGGGGCAAACGGGATGACTTGGGTGTTAAGAAAAATTCAAATACAACTCTTTTCTTACCAAAAGTGGCTAGAACGGTCTTCACGAACGGTTTTCGCACGGTTTGTCGTACCGGAACCAAAACTCAAGGAACGGACTAGAAACGAGCTAAACATGAGTTTTGGGGCAAACGGGATGACTTGGGTGTTAAGAAAAATTCAAATGCAACTCTTTTCTTACCAAAAGTGGCTAGAATAGTCTTCACGAACGGTTTTCGCACGGTTTGTCGTACCGGAACCAAAACTCCAAGGAACGGACTAGAAACGAGCTAAACATGAGTTTTGGGGCAAACGGGATGACTTGGGTGTTAAGAAAAATTCAAATACAACTCTTTTCGTACCAAAAGTGGCTAGAATAGTCTTCACGAACGGTTTTCGCACGGTTTGTCGTATCGGAACCAAAACTCCAGGAACGGACTAGAAACGAGCTAAACATGAGTTTTGGGGCAAACGGGATGACTTGGGTGTTAAGAAAAATTCAAATGCAACTCTTTTCGTACCAAAAGTGGCTAGAACGGTCTTCACGAACGGTTTTCGCATGGTTTGTCGTATCGGAACCAAAACTCAAGGAACGGACTAGAAACGAGCTAAACATGAGTTTTGGGGCAAACGGGATGACTTGGGTGTTAAGAAAAATTCAAATGCAACTCTTTTCTTACCAAAAGTGGCTAGAATAGTCTTCACGAACGGTTTTCGCACGGTTTGTCGTACCGGAACCAAAACTCCAGGAACGGACTAGAAACTAGCTAAACATGAGTTTTGGGGCAAACGGGATGACTTGGGTGTTAAGAAAAATTCAAATGCAACTCTTTTCTTACCAAAAGTGGCTAGAATAGTCTTCACGAACGGTTTTCGCACGGTTTTGTCGTACCGGAACCAAAACTCCAGGAACGGACTAGAAACGAGCTAAACATGAGTTTTGGGGCAAACGGGATGACTTGGGTGTTAAGAAAAATTCAAATGCAACTCTTTTCTTACCAAAAGTGGCTAGAATAGTCTTCACGAACGGTTTTCGCACGGTTTGTCGTACCGGAACCAAAACTCCAGGAACGGACTAGAAACGAGCTAAACATGAGTTTTGGGGCAAACGGGATGACTTGGGTGTTAAGAAAAATTCAAATGCAACTCTTTTCGTACCAAAAGTGGCTAGAATAGTCTTCACGAACGGTTTTCGCACGGTTTGTCGTATCGGAACCAAAACTCCAGGAACGGACTAGAAACGAGCTAAACATGAGTTTTGGGGCAAACGGGATGACTTGGGTGTTAAGAAAAATTCAAATGCAACTCTTTTCGTACCAAAAGTGGCTAGAATAGTCTTCACGAACGGTTTTCGCACGGTTTGTCGTACCGGAACCAAAACTCAGAACGGACTAGAAACGAGCTAAACATGAGTTTTGGGGCAAACGGGATGACTTGGGTGTTAAGAAAAATTCAAATACAACTCTTTTCTTACCAAAAGTGGCTAGAATAGTCTTCACGAACGGTTTTCGCACGGTTTGTCGTATCGGAACCAAAACTCCAGGAACGGACTAGAAACGAGCTAAACATGAGTTTTGGGGCAAACGGGATGACTTGGGTGTTAAGAAAAATTCAAATGCAACTCTTTTCTTACCAAAAGTGGCTAGAATAGTCTTCACGAACGGTTTTCGCACAGTTTGTCGTACCGGAACCAAAACTCAAGGAACGGACTAGAAACGAGCTAAACATGAGTTTTGGGGCAAACGGGATGACTTGGGTGTTAAGAAAAATTCAAATGCAACTCTTTTCTTACCAAAAGTGGCTAGAACTAGTCTTCACGAACGGTTTTCGCACGGTTTGTCGTACCGGAACCAAAACTCCAGGAACGGACTAGAAACGAGCTAAACATGAGTTTTGGGGCAAACGGGATGACTTGGGTGTTAAGAAAAATTCAAATACAACTCTTTTCGTACCAAAAGTGGCTAGAACGGTCTTCACGAACGGTTTTCGCACGGTTTGTCGTATCGGAACCAAAACTCCAAGAACGGACTAGAAACGAGCTAAACATGAGTTTTGGGGCAAACGGGATGACTTGGGTGTTAAGAAAAATTCAAATGCAACTCTTTTCTTACCAAAATAGGCTAGAATAGTCTTCACGAACGGTTTTCGCACAGTTTGTCGTACCGGAACCAAAACTCCAGGAACGGACTAGAAACGAGCTAAACATGAGTTTTGGGGCAAACGGGATGACTTGGGTGTTAAGAAAAATTCAAATGCAACTCTTTTCGTACCAAAAGTGGCTAGAATAGTCTTCACGAACGGTTTTCGCACGGTTTGTCGTACCGGAACCAAAACTCCAGGAACGGACTAGAAACGAGCTAAACATGAGTTTTGGGGCAAACGGGATGACTTGGGTGTTAAGAAAAATTCAAATACAACTCTTTTCGTACCAAAAGTGGCTAGAACGGTCTTCACGAACGGTTTTCGCACGGTTTGTCGTACAAAACCAAAACTCCAGGAACGGACTAGAAACGAGCTAAACATGAGTTTTGGGGCAAACGGGATGACTTGGGTGTTAAGAAAAATTCAAATGCAACTCTTTTCTTACCAAAAGTGGCTAGAATAGTCTTCACGAACGGTTTTCGCACGGTTTGTCGTACGGAACCAAAACTCCAGGAACGGACTAGAAACTAGCTAAACATGAGTTTTGGGGCAAACGGGATGACTTGGGTGTTAAGAAAAATTCAAATGCAACTCTTTTCTTACCAAAAGTGGCTAGAATAGGTCTTCACGAACGGTTTTCGCACGGTTTGTCGTACCGGAACCAAAACTCCAGGAACGGACTAGAAACGAGCTAAACATGAGTTTTGGGGCAAACGGGATGACTTGGGTGTTAAGAAAATTCAAATACAACTCTTTTCGTACCAAAAGTGGCTAGAACGGTCTTCACGAACGGTTTTCGCACGGTTTGTCGTACCAAAACCAAAACTCCAAGGAACGGACTAGAAACGAGCTAAACATGAGTTTTGGGGCAAACGGGATGACTTGGGTGTTAAGAAAAATTCAAATGCAACTCTTTTCTTACCAAATGTGGCTAGAATAGTCTTTACGAACGGTTTTCGCACGGTTTGTCGTACCGGAACCAAAACTCTAGGAACGGACTAGAAACGAGCTAAACATGAGTTTTGGGGCAAACGGGATGACTTGGGTGTTAAGAAAAATTCAAATACAACTCTTTTCGTACCAAAAGTGGCTAGAATAGTCTTCACGAACGGTTTTCGCACAGTTTGTCGTATCGGAACCAAAACTCCAGGAACGGACTAGAAACGAGCTAAACATGAGTTTTGGGGCAAACGGGATGACTTGGGTGTTAAGAAAATTCAAATACAACTCTTTTCGTACCAAAAGTGGCTAGAACGGTCTTCACGAACGGTTTTCGCACAGTTTGTCGTACTTGAACCAAAACTCAAGGAACGGACTAGAAACGCGCTAAACATGAGTTTTGGGGCAAACGAAATGACTTGGGTGTTAAGAAAAATTCAAATGCAACTCTTTTCTTACCAAAAGTGGCTAGAATAGCCTTCACGAACGGTTTTCGCACAGTTTGTCGTACCGGAACCAAAACTCCAGGAACGGGCTAGAAACACGCTAAACATGAGTTTTGGGGCAAACGAAATGACTTGGGTGTTAAGAAAAATTCAAATGCAACTCTTTTCTTACCAAAAGTGGCTAGAACTGTCTTCACGAACGGTTTTCGCACGGTTTGTCGTATCGGAACCAAAACTCCAGGAACGGACTAGAAACGAGCTAAACATGAGTTTTGGGGCAAACGGGATGACTTGGGTGTTAAGAAAAATTCAAATACAACTCTTTTCGTACCAAAAGTGGCTAGAACGGTCTTCACGAACGGTTTTCGCACGGTTTGTCGTACGGAACCAAAACTCTAGGAACGGACTAGAAACGAGCTAAACATGAGTTTTGGGGCAAACGGGATGACTTGGGTGTTAAGAAAAATTCAAATGCAACTCTTTTCTTACCAAAAGTGGATAGAACTGTCTTCACAAACGGTTTTCGCACGGTTTGTCGTACTGGAACCAAAACTCAAGGAACGGACTAGAAACGAGCTAAACATGAGTTTTGGGGCAAACGGGATGACTTGGGTGTTAAGAAAAATTCAAATGCAACTCTTTTCGTACCAAAAGTGGCTAGAACGGTCTTCACGAACGGTTTTCGCATGGTTTGTCGTACCAGAACCAAAACTCCAGGAACGGACTAGAAACGAGCTAAACATGAGTTTTGGGGCAAACGGGATGACTTGGGTGTTAAGAAAAAATTCAAATGCAACTCTTTTCTTACCAAAAGTGGCTAGAATAGTCTTCACAAACGGTTTTCGCACGGTTTGTCGTACCGGAACCAAAACTCCAAGGAACGGACTAGAAACGAGCTAAACATGAGTTTTGGGGCAAACGGGATGACTTGGGTGTTAAGAAAAATTCAAATACAACTCTTTTCTTACCAAAAGTGGCTAGAATAGTCTTCACGAACGGTTTTCGCACAGTTTGTCGTACCGGAACCAAAACTCCAGGAACGGACTAGAAACGAGCTAAACATGAGTTTTGGGGCAAACGGGATGACTTGGGTGTTAAGAAAAATTCAAATACAACTCTTTTCGTACCAAAAGTGGCTAGAACGGTCTTCACGAACGGTTTTCGCACGGTTTGTCGTACGGAACCAAAACTCCAGGAACGGACTAGAAACGAGCTAAACATGAGTTTTGGGGCAAACGGATGACTTGGGTGTTAAGAAAAATTCAAATGCAACTCTTTTCTTACCAAAAGTGGCTAGAATGTCTTCACGAACGGTTTTCGCACGGTTTGTCGTACCGGAACCAAAACTCAAGGAACGGACTAGAAACTAGCTAAACATGAGTTTTGGGGCAAACGGGATGACTTGGGTGTTAAGAAAAATTCAAATGCAACTCTTTTCTTACCAAAAGTGGCTAGAATAGTCTTCACGAACGGTTTTCGCACGGTTTGTCGTACCGGAACCAAAACTCAAGGAACGGACTAGAAACGAGCTAAACATGAGTTTTGGGGCAAACGGGATGACTTGGGTGTTAAGAAAAATTCAAATGCAACTCTTTTCTTACCAAAAGTGGATAGAACGGTCTTCACGAACGGTTTTCGCACGGTTTGTCGTACGGAACCAAAACTCCAGGAACGGACTAGAAACGAGCTAAACATGAGTTTTGGGGCAAACGGGATGACTTGGGTGTTAAGAAAAATTCAAATGCAACTCTTTTCTTACCAAAAGTGGCTAGAATAGTCTTCACGAACGGTTTTCGCACAGTTTGTCGTACCGGAACCAAAACTCCAGGAACGGACTAGAAACGAGCTAAACATGAGTTTTGGGGCAAACGGGATGACTTGGGTGTTAAGAAAAATTCAAATGCAACTCTTTTCGTACCAAAAGTGGCTAGAATAGTCTTCACGAACGGTTTTCGCACGGTTTGTCGTATCGGAACCAAAACTCCAGGAACGGACTAGAAACGAGCTAAACATGAGTTTTGGGGCAAACGGGATGACTTGGGTGTTAAGAAAAATTCAAATGCAACTCTTTTCGTACCAAAAGTGGCTAGAACGGTCTTCACGAACGGTTTTCGCACAGTTTGTCGTACCGGAACCAAAACTCCAGGAACGGACTAGAAACGAGCTAAACATGAGTTTTGGGGCAAACGGATGACTTGGGTGTTAAGAAAATTCAAATGCAACTCTTTTCGTACCAAAAGTGGCTAGAATAGTCTTCACGAACGGTTTTCGCACGGTTTGTCGTACCGGAACCAAAACTCAAGGAACGGACTAGAAACGAGCTAAACATGAGTTTTGGGGCAAACGGGATGACTTGGGTGTTAAGAAAAATTCAAATGCAACTCTTTTCTTACCAAAAGTGGCTAGAATGTCTTCACGAACGGTTTTCGCACGGTTTGTCGTACGGAACCAAAACTCAAGGAACGGACTAGAAACGAGCTAAACATGAGTTTTGGGGCAAACGGGATGACTTGGGTGTTAAGAAAAATTCAAATACAACTCTTTTCGTACCAAAAGTGGCTAGAATAGTCTTCACGAACGGTTTTCGCACAGTTTGTCGTACCGGAACCAAAACTCAAGGAACGGACTAGAAACGAGCTAAACATGAGTTTTGGGGCAAACGGGATGACTTGGGTGTTAAGAAAATTCAAATGCAACTCTTTTCTTACCAAAAGTGGATAGAATAGTCTTCACGAACGGTTTTCGCACGGTTTGTCGTATCGGAACCAAAACTCCAGAACGGACTAGAAACGAGCTAAACATGAGTTTTGGGGCAAACGGGATGACTTGGGTGTTAAGAAAAATTCAAATGCAACTCTTTTCGTACCAAAAGTGGCTAGAATAGTCTTCACGAACGGTTTTCGCACGGTTTGTCGTATCGGAACCAAAACTCCAAGAACGGACTAGAAACGAGCTAAACATGAGTTTTGGGGCAAACGGGATGACTTGGGTGTTAAGAAAAATTCAAATACAACTCTTTTCGTACCAAAAGTGGCTAGAATAGTCTTCACGAACGGTTTTCGCACAGTTTGTCGTACCGGAACCAAAACTCCAGGAACGGACTAGAAACGAGCTAAACATGAGTTTTGGGGCAAACGGGATGACTTGGGTGTTAAGAAAATTCAAATGCAACTCTTTTCTTACCAAAAGTGGATAGAACAGTCTTCACGAACGGTTTTCGCACGGTTTGTCGTACCGGAACCAAAACTCCAGGAACGGACTAGAAACGAGCTAAACATGAGTTTTGGGGCAAACGGGATGACTTGGGTGTTAAGAAAAATTCAAATACAACTCTTTTCGTACCAAAAGTGGCTAGAACGGTCTTCACGAACGGTTTTCGCACAATTTGTCGTACCGGAACCAAAACTCCAGGAACGGACTAGAAACGAGCTAAACATGAGTTTTGGGGCAAACGGGATGACTTGGGTGTTAAGAAAAATTCAAATGCAACTCTTTTCTTACCAAAAGTGGATAGAACGGTCTTCACGAACGGTTTTCGCACGGTTTGTCATACCAAAACCAAAACTCCAGGAACGGACTAGAAACGAGCTAAACATGAGTTTTGGGGCAAACGGGATGACTTGGGTGTTAAGAAAAATTCAAATGCAACTCTTTTCGTACCAAAAGTGGCTAGAATAGTCTTCACGAACGGTTTTCGCACAGTTTGTCGTACGGAACCAAAACTCCAGGAACGGACTAGAAACGAGCTAAACATGAGTTTTGGGGCAAACGGGATGACTTGGGTGTTAAGAAAAATTCAAATACAACTCTTTTCGTACCAAAAGTGGCTAGAACAGTCTTCACGAAACGGTTTTCGCATGGTTTGTCGTATCGGAACCAAAACTCCAAGGAACGGACTAGAAACGAGCTAAACATGAGTTTTGGGGCAAACGGGATGACTTGGGTGTTAAGAAAAATTCAAATGCAACTCTTTTTACCAAAAGTGGCTAGAATAGTCTTCACGAACGGTTTTCGCACGTTTGTCGTACCGGAACCAAAACTCAAGGAACGGACTAGAAACGAGCTAAACATGAGTTTTGGGGCAAACGGGATGACTTGGGTGTTAAGAAAAATTCAAATGCAACTCTTTTCTTACCAAAAGTGGCTAGAATAGTCTTCACGAACGGTTTTCGCACGGTTTGTCGTATCGGAACCAAAACTTCAGGAACGGACTAGAAACGAGCTAAACATGAGTTTTGGGGCAAACGGGATGACTTGGGTGTTAAGAAAAATTCAAATACAACTCTTTTCGTACCAAAAGTGGCTAGAACAGTCTTCACGAACGGTTTTCGCACGGTTTGTCGTACTGGAACCAAAACTCCAGGAACGGACTAGAAACGAGCTAAACATGAGTTTTGGGGCAAACGGGATGACTTGGGTGTTAAGAAAAATTCAAATGCAACTCTTTTCTTACCAAAAGTGGCTAGAATAGTCTTCACGAACGGTTTTCGCACGGTTTGTCGTACGGAACCAAAACTCAAGGAACGGACTAGAAACGAGCTAAACATGAGTTTTGGGGCAAACGGGATGACTTGGGTGTTAAGAAAAATTCAAATGCAACTCTTTTCTTACCAAAAGTGGCTAGAATAGTCTTCACGAACGGTTTTCGCACGGTTTGTCGTACCGGAACCAAAACTCCAAGGAACGGACTAGAAACGAGCTAAACATGAGTTTTGGGGCAAACGGGATGACTTGGGTGTTAAGAAAAATTCAAATGCAACTCTTTTCTTACCAAAAGTGGCTAGAATAGTCTTCACGAACGGTTTTCGCATGAGTTTGTCGTATCGGAACCAAAACTCCAGGAACGGACTAGAAACGAGCTAAACATGAGTTTTGGGGCAAACGGGATGACTTGGGTGTTAAGAAAAATTCAAATACAACTCTTTTCGTACCAAAAGTGGCTAGAATAGTCTTCACGAACGGTTTTCGCACAGTTTGTCGTACCGGAACCAAAACTCCAGGAACGGACTAGAAACGAGCTAAACATGAGTTTTGGGGCAAACGGGATGACTTGGGTGTTAAGAAAAATTCAAATGCAACTCTTTTCTTACCAAAAGTGGATAGAATAGTCTTCACGAACGGTTTTCGCACGGTTTGTCGTACCGGAACCAAAACTCAGGAACGGACTAGAAACGAGCTAAACATGAGTTTTGGGGCAAACGGGATGACTTGGGTGTTAAGAAAATTCAAATACAACTCTTTTCTTACCAAAAGTGGCTAGAATAGTCTTCACGAACGGTTTTCGCACGGTTGTCGGACGGAACCAAAACTCCAAGGAACGGACTAGAAACGAGCTAAACATGAGTTTTGGGGCAAACGGATGACTTGGGTGTTAAGAAAATTCAAATGCAACTCTTTTCGTACCAAAAGTGGCTAGAATAGTCTTCATGAACGGTTTTCGCACAGTTTGTCGTACCAGAACCAAAACTCCAGGAACGGACTAGAAACGAGCTAAACATGAGTTTTGGGGCGAACGGGATGACTTGGGTGTTAAGAAAAATTCAAATGCAACTCTTTTCTTACCAAAAGTGGCAAGAATAGTCTTCACGAACGGTTTTCGCATAGTTTGTCGTATCGGAACCAAAACTCTAGGAACGGACTAGAAACGAGCTAAACATGAGTTTTGGGGCGAACGGGATGACTTGGGTGTTAAGAAAAATTCAAATACAACTCTTTTCGTACCAAAAGTGGCTAGAATAGTCTTCACGAACGGTTTTCGCACAGTTTGTCGACTTAAACCAAAACTCCAGGAACGGACTAGAAACGAGCTAAACATGAGTTTTGGGGCAAACAGGATGACTTGGGTGTTAAGAAAATTCAAATGCAACTCTTTTCGTACCAAAAGTGGATAGAATGTCTTCACGAACGGTTTTCGCACGGTTTGTCGTATCGGAACCAAAACTCCAGGAACGGACTAGAAACTAGCTAAACATGAGTTTTGGGGCAAACGGGATGACTTGGGTGTTAAGAAAAATTCAAATGCAACTCTTTTCTTACCAAAAGTGGATAGAATAGTCTTCACGAACGGTTTTCGCACAGTTTGTCGTACCGGAACCAAAACTCCAGGAACGGACTAGAAACGAGCTAAACATGAGTTTTGGGGCAAACGGGATGACTTGGGTGTTAAGAAAAATTCAAATACTACTCTTTTCGTACCAAAAGTGGCTAGAATAGTCTTCACGAACGGTTTTCGCACAGTTTGTCGTACCGGAACCAAAACTCCAGGAACGGACTAGAAACGAGCTAAACATGAGTTTTGGGGCAAACGGGATGACTTGGGTGTTAAGAAAATTCAAATACAACTCTTTTCATACCAAAAGTGGCTAGAACGGTCTTCACGAACGGTTTTCGTACAGTTTGTCGTACTTGAACCAACACTCAAGGAACGGGCTAGAAATGCGCAAAACATGAGTTTTGGGGCAAACGAAATGACTTGGGTGTTAAGAAAAATTCAAATGCAACTCTTTTCTTACCAAAAGTGGCTAGAATAGTCTTCACGAACGGTTTTCGCACGGTTTGTCGTACCGGAACCAAAACTCCAGGAACGGACTAGAAACGAGCTAAACATGAGTTTTGGGGCAAACGGGATGACTTGGGTGTTAAGAAAAATTCAAATACAACTCTTTTCGTACCAAAAGTGGCTAGAACAGTCTTCACGAACGGTTTTCGCACAGTTTGTCGTATCGGAACCAAAACTCTAGGAACGGACTAGAAACGAGCTAAACATGAGTTTTGGGGCAAACGGGATGACTTGGGTGTTAAGAAAAATTCAAATACAACTCTTTTCGTACCAAAAGTGGCTAGAACGGTCTTCACGAACGGTTTTCGCACAGTTTGTCGTACCTAAACCAAAACTCCAGGAACGGACTAGAAACGAGCTAAACATGAGTTTTGGGGCAAACGGGATGACTTGGGTGTTAAGAAAAATTCAAATGCAACTCTTTTCTTACCAAAAGTGGATAGAACCGTCTTCATGAACGGTTTTCGCACGGTTTGTCGTATCGGAACCAAAACTCCAAGGAACGGACTAGAAACTAGCTAAACATGAGTTTTGGGGCAAACGGGATGACTTGGGTGTTAAGAAAATTCAAATGCAACTCTTTTCTTACCAAAAGTGGCTAGAATGTCTTCACGAACGGTTTTCGCACGGCTTGTCGTACCGGAACCAAAACTCCAGGAACGGACTAGAAACGAGCTAAACATGAGTTTTGGGGCAAACGGGATGACTTGGGTGTTAAGAAAAAATTCAAATGCAACTCTTTTCGTACCAAAAGTGGCTAGAACGGTCTTCACGAACGGTTTTCGCATGGTTTGTCGTACCAAAACCAAAACTCCCGGAACGGACTAGAAACGAGCTAAACATGAGTTTTGGGGCAAACGGGATGACTTGGGTGTTAAGAAAATTCAAATGCAACTCTTTTCGTACCAAAAGTGGCTAGAATAGTCTTCACGAACGGTTTTCGCACAGTTTGTCATACCAGAACCAAAACTCTAGGAACGGACTAGAAACGAGCTAAACATGAGTTTTGGGGCAAACGGGATGACTTGGGTGTTAAGAAAATTCAAATACAACTCTTTTCGTACCAAAAGTGGCTAGAACAGTCTTCACGAATGGTTTTCGCACGGTTGTCGTGATCGGAACCAAAACTCCAGGAACGGACTAGAAACGAGCTAAACATGAGTTTTGGGGCAAACGGGATGACTTGGGTGTTAAGAAAAATTCAAATACAACTCTTTTCGTACCAAAAGTGGCTAGAACGGTCTTCACGAACGGTTTTCGCACGCTTGTCGTATTCGGAACCAACACTCAAGGAACGGGCTAGAAATGCGCAAAACATGAGTTTTGGGGCAAACGAAATGACTTGGGTGTTAAGAAAAATTCAAATGCAACTCTTTTCTTACCAAAATGTGGCTAGAATAGTCTTTACGAACGGTTTTCGCACGGTTTGTCGTACCGGAACCAAAACTCCAGGAACGGACTAGAAACGAGCTAAACATGAGTTTTGGGGCAAACGGGATGACTTGGGTGTTAAGAAAATTCAAATGCAACTCTTTTCGTACCAAAAGTGGCTAGAACAGTCTTCACGAATGGTTTTGCATAGTTTGTCGTACCGGAACCAAAACTCCAGAACGGACTAGAAACGAGCTAAACATGAGTTTTGGGGCAAACGGGATGACTTGGGTGTTAAGAAAAATTCAAATGCAACTCTTTTCTTACCAAAAGTGGCTAGAATTGTCTTCACGAACGGTTTTCGCACGTTTGTCGTACGAACCAAAACTCAAGGAACGGACTAGAAACGAGCTAAACATGAGTTTTGGGGCAAACGGGATGACTTGGGTGTTAAGAAAATTCAAATACAACTCTTTTCTTACCAAAAGTGGCTAGAACGGTCTTCACGAATGGTTTTCGCACGGTTTGTCATACCGGAAACCAAAACTCCAGGAACGGACTAGAAACGAGCTAAACATGAGTTTTGGGGCAAACGGGATGACTTGGGTGTTAAGAAAATTCAAATGCAACTCTTTTCTTACCAAAAGTGGATAGAACAGTCTTCACAAACGGTTTTCGCACGGTTTGTCGTACCGGAACCAAAACTCCAGGAACGGACTAGAAACGAGCTAAACATGAGTTTTGGGGCAAACGGGATGACTTGGGTGTTAAGAAAAATTCAAATACAACTCTTTTCGTACCAAAAGTGGCTAGAACGGTCTTCACGAACGGTTTTCGCACAGTTTGTCATACTTAAACCAACACTCAAGGAACGGACTAGAAACGAGCTAAACATGAGTTTTGGGGCAAACGGGATGACTTGGGTGTTAAGAAAAACTCAAATGCAACTCTTTTCATACCAAAAGTGGCTAGAACAGTCTTCACGAATGGTTTTCGTACAGTTTGTCGTACCGGAACCAAAAGTCTAGGAATGGACTAGAAACGAGCTAAACATGAGTTTTGGGGCAAACGGGATGACTTGGGTGTTAAGAAAAATTCAAATACAACTCTTTTCGTACCAAAAGTGGCTAGAATGGTCTTCACGAACGGTTTTCGCACGGTTTGTCACCAGAACCAAAACTCCAGGAACGGACTAGAAACGAGCTAAACATGAGTTTTGGGGCAAACGGGATGACTTGGGTGTTAAGAAAATTCAAATACAACTCTTTTCGTACCAAAAGTGGCTAGAACGGTCTTCACGAACGGTTTTCGCACGGTTTGTCATACCGGAAACCAAAACTCAAGGAACGGGCTAGAAACGAGCTAAACATGAGTTTTGGGGCAAACGGGATGACTTGGGTGTTAAGAAAATTCAAATGCAACTCTTTTCTTACCAAATGTGGCTAGAATAGTCTTTACGAACGGTTTTCGCACAGTTTGTCGTACCGGAACCAAAACTCTAGGAACGGACTAGAAACGAGCTAAACATGAGTTTTGGGGCAAACGGGATGACTTGGGTGTTAAGAAAAATTCAAATACAACTCTTTTCGTACCAAAAGTGGCTAGAATAGTCTTCACGAACGGTTTTCGCACAGTTTGTCCCGGAACCAAAACTCCAGAACGGACTAGAAACGAGCTAAACATGAGTTTTGGGGCAAACGGGATGACTTGGGTGTTAAGAAAAATTCAAATGCAACTCTTTCTTACCAAAAGTGGCTAGAACGGTCTTCACGAACGGTTTTCGCGCTTTGTCGTACTTGAACCAAAACTCAAGGAACGGGCTAGAAACGAGCTAAACATGAGTTTTGGGGCAAACGAAATGACTTGGGTGTTAAGAAAAATTCAAATGCAACTCTTTTCTTACCAAAAGTGGCTAGAATAGTCTTCACGAACGGTTTTCGCACGCTTGTCATACCGGAACCAAAACTCCAGGAACGGACTAGAAACGAGCTAAACATGAGTTTTGGGGCAAACGGGATGACTTGGGTGTTAAGAAAAATTCAAATGCAACTCTTTTCTTACCAAAAGTGGCTAGAACAGTCTTCACGAATGGTTTTCGCACGGTTTGTCGTATCGGAACCAAAACTCCAGAACGGACTAGAAACGAGCTAAACATGAGTTTTGGGGCAAACGGGATGACTTGGGTGTTAAGAAAATTCAAATACAACTCTTTTCGTACCAAAAGTGGCTAGAACGGTCTTCACGAACGGTTTTCGCACAGTTTGTCGTACTTAAACCAACACTCAAGGAACGGGCTAGAAACGAGCTAAACATGAGTTTTGGGGCAAATGAAATGACTTGGGTGTTAAGAAAAATTCAAATGCAGCTCTTTTCGTATCAAATGTGGCTAGAATAGTCTTTACAAATGGTTTTCGCACAGTTTGTCGTACCAGAACCAAAACTCCAGGAACGGACTAGAAACGAGCTAAACATGAGTTTTGGGGCAAACGGGATGACTTGGGTGTTAAGAAAAATTCAAATGCAACTCTTTTCTTACCAAAAGTGGATAGAACAGTCTTCACGAACGGTTTTCGCACGATTTGTCGTAACGGAACCAAAACTCTAGGAACGGACTAGAAACGAGCTAAACATGAGTTTTGGGGCAAACGGGATGACTTGGGTGTTAAGAAAAATTCAAATGCAACTCTTTTCGTACCAAAAGTGGCTAGAACAGTCTTCACGAACGGTTTTCGCACAGTTTGTCATACCAAAACCAAAACTCTAGGAACGGACTAGAAATGAGCTAAACATGAGTTTTGGGGCAAACGGGATGACTTGGGTGTTAAGAAAATTTCAAATGCAACTCTTTTCGTACCAAATGTGGCTAGAATAGTCTTTCACGAACGGTTTTCGCACGGTTTGTCGTACCAGAACCAAAACTCTAGGAACGGACTAGAAACGAGCTAAACATGAGTTTTGGGGCAAACGGGATGACTTGGGTGTTAAGAAAATTCAAAAACAACTCTTTTCGTACCAAAAGTGGCTAGAACAGTCTTCACGAAACGGTTTTCGCAAAGCTTTGTCGTATCGGAACCAAAACTCCAGGAACGGACTAGAAACGAGCTAAACATGAGTTTTGGGGCAAATAGGATGACTTGGGTGTTAAGGAAAATTCAAATACAACTCTTTTCATACCAAAAGTGGCTAGAACGGTCTTCACGAACGGTTTTCGCACGCTTTGTCGTACCGAAAACCAACACTCAAGGAACGGGCTAGAAACACGATAAAACATGAGTTTTGGGGCAAACGAAATGACTTGGGTGTTAAGAAAATTCAAATGCAACTCTTTTCTTACCAAAAGTGGCTAGAATAGTCTTCACGAACGGTTTTCGCACGGTTTGTCGTACCGGAACCAAAACTCTAGGAACGGACTAGAAACGAGCTAAACATGAGTTTTGGGGCAAACGGGATGACTTGGGTGTTAAGAAAAATTCAAATACTACTCTTTTTGTACCAAAAGTGGCTAGAACAGTCTTCACGAATGGTTTTCGTGATACGGTTGTCGTATCGGAACCAAAACTCCAGGAACGGACTTAGAAACGAGCTAAACATGAGTTTTGGGGCAAACGGGATGACTTGGGTGTTAAGAAAAATTCAAATACAACTCTTTTCGTACCAAAAGTGGCTAGAACGGTCTTCACGAACGGTTTTCGCACAGTTTGTCGTACTTAAACCAACACTCAAGGAACGGGCTAGAAACACGCTAAACATGAGTTTTGGGGCAAACAAAATGACTTGGGTGTTAAGAAAAATTCAAATGCAACTCTTTTCTTACCAAAAGTGGATAGAACTAGTCTTTCATGAACGGTTTTCGACGGTTTGTCGTACCGGAACCAAAACTCTAGGAACGGACTAGAAACTAGCTAAACATGAGTTTTGGGGCAAACGGGATGACTTGGGTGTTAAGAAAAATTCAAATGCAACTCTTTTCTTACCAAAAGTGGATAGAACTGTCTTCGCAAACGGTTTTCGCACGGTTTGTCGTATCGGAACCAAAACTCCAAGAACGGACTAGAAACGAGCTAAACATGAGTTTTGGGGCAAACGGGATGACTTGGGTGTTAAGAAAATTCAAATACAACTCTTTTCGTACCAAAAGTGGCTAGAACGGTCTTCACGAACGGTTTTCGCACGGTTTGTCGTACCGAAACCAAAACTCCAGGAACGGGCTAGAAATGAGCTAAACATGAGTTTTGGGGCAAACGGGATGACTTGGGTGTTAAGAAAATTTCAAATGCAACTTTTCTTACCAAAAGTGGCTAGAACAGTCTTCACGAACGGTTTACGCACGGTTTGTCGTACCGGAACCAAAACTCAGGAACGGACTAGAAACGAGCTAAACATGAGTTTTGGGGCAAACGGGATGACTTGGGTGTTAAGAAAATTCAAAACAACTCTTTTCGTACCAAAAGTGGCTAGAACGGTCTTCACGAATGGTTTTCGTACAGTTTGTCGTACTTGAACCAAAACTCAAGGAACGGGCTAGAAACGCGCTAAACATGAGTTTTGGGGCAAACGAGGATGACTTGGGTGTTAAGAAAATTCAAATTCAACTCTTTTCTTACCAAAAGTGGATAGAACGGTCTTCACGAACGGTTTTCGTACACTTGTCGTAACGGAACCAAAACTCAAGGAACGGACTAGAAACTAGCAAAACATGAGTTTTGGGGCAAACGAAATGACTTGGGTGTTAAGAAAAATTCAAATGCAACTCTTTTCTTACCAAAAGTGGCTAGAATAGTCTTCACGAACGGTTTTCGCACAGCTTGTCGTACTGTAACCAAAACTCTAGAACGGACTAGAAACGAGCTAAACATGAGTTTTGGGGCAAACGGGATGACTTGGGTGTTAAGAAAAATTCAAATACTACTCTTTTCGTACCAAAAGTGGCTAGAACTGTCTTCACGAATGGTTTTCGCATGGTTTGTCGTATCGGAACCAAAACTCCAGGAACGGACTAGAAACGAGCTAAACATGAGTTTTGGGGCAAACGGGATGACTTGGGTGTTAAGAAAAATTCAAATGCAACTCTTTTTTTACCAAAAGTGGCTAGAATAGTCTTCACGAACGGTTTTCGCCATGAGTTTTGTCGATGACTTAAACCAACACTCAAGGAACGGGCTAGAAACGAGCTAAACATGAGTTTTGGGGCAAACAAAATGACTTGGGTGTTAAGAAAAATTCAAATGCAACTCTTTTCTTACCAAAAGTGGATAGAATAGTCTTCACGAACGGTTTTCAGACGGTTTGTCATACCGGAACCAAAACTCTAGGAACGGATTAGAAACGAGCTAAACATGAGTTTTGCGGCAAACGGGATGACTTGGGTGTTAAGAAAAATTCAAATGCAACATGAGTTTTGGGGTGGTGTTAAGAAAAATTCTTTTCTTACCAAAAACTGGCTAGAACAGTCTTCACGAACGGTTTTCGCACGCTTGTCGTACCGAACCAAAACTCCAGAACGGACAAGAAACGAGCTAAACATGAGTTTTGGGGCAAACGGGATGACTTGGGTGTTAAGAAAATTCAAATACAACTCTTTTCGTACCAAAAGTGGCTAGAATAGTCTTTACGAACGGTTTTCGCATGGTTTGTCGTACCAAAACCAAAACTCCAGAACGGACTAGAAACGAGCTAAACATGAGTTTTGGGGCAAACGGGATGACTTGGGTGTTAAGAAAAATTCAAATGCAACTCTTTTCGTACCAAAAGTGGCTAGAACGGTCTTCACGAACGGTTTTCGCACGGTTGTCGTACTTAAACCAAAACTCAAGGAACGGACTAGAAACGAGCTAAACATGAGTTTTGGGGCAAACGGATGACTTGGGTGTTAAGAAAAATTCAAATGCAACTCTTTTCTTACCAAAAGTGGATAGAACGTCTTCACGGTACAGACGCAGTTTGTCGTACCGGAACCAAAACTCCAGGAACGGACTAGAAACGAGCTAAACATGAGTTTTGGGGCAAACGGGATGACTTGGGTGTTAAGAAAAATTCAAATGCAACTCTTTTCTTACCAAAAGTGGCTAGAACGATCTTCACAAACGGTTTTCGCACGGCTTGTCGTACCAAAAACCAAAACTCCAGGAATGGACTAGAAACGAGCTAAACATGAGTTTTGGGGCAAACGAGATGACTTGGGTGTTAAGAAAAAATTCAAATGCACTCTTTTCGTACCAAATGTGGCTAGAATAGTCTTTACGAACGGTTTTCTTACGCTTTGTCGTACCGGAACAAAACTCTAGGAACGGACTAGAAACGAGCTAAACATGAGTTTTGGGGCAAACGGGATGACTTGGGTGTTAAGAAAAATTCAAATGCAACTCTTTTCGTATCAAATGTGGCTAGAATAGTCTTACGAACGGTTTTCGCAAAACGCTTGTCGTACGCTTGTCGTACGGAACCAAAACTCCAGGAACGGACTAGAAATGAGCTAAACATGAGTTTTGGGGCAAACGGGATGACTTGGGTGTTAAGAAAAATTCAAATACAACTCTTTTCGTACCAAAAGTGGCTAGAACAGTCTTCACGAACGGTTTTCGCAAAGTTTGTCGTATCGGAACCAAAACTCTAGGAACGGTATGGAAACGAGCTAAACATGAGTTTTGGGGCAAACGGGATGACTTGGGTGTTAAGAAAAATTCAAATACAACTCTTTTCGTACCAAAAGTGGCTAGAACGGTCTTCACGAACGATTTTCGTACAGTTTGTCGTACTTGAACCAACACAAAAGGAACGGGCTAGAAACACGATAAACATGAGTTTTGGGACAAACGAAATGACTTGGGTGTTAAGAAAAATTCAAATGCAATTCTTTTCTTACCAAAAGTGGATAGAACTGTCTTCACGAACGGATTTCGCACGGTTTGTCATACCGGAACCAAAACTCCAGGAACGGACTAGAAACGAGCTAAACATGAGTTTTGGGGCAAACGGGATGACTTGGGTGTTAAGAAAAATTCAAATACAACTCTTTTCGTACCAAAGTGGCTAGAACGGTCTTCACGAACGGTTTTCGCATAGTTTGTCGTATACTTAAACCAAAACTCAGGAACGGACTAGAAACGAGCTAAACATGAGTTTTGGGGCAAACGGGATGACTTGGGTGTTAAGAAAATTCAAATGCAACTCTTTTCTTACCAAAGTGGCTAGAACTGTCTTCACGAATGGTTTTTTGCACGGTTTGTCGTACCGGAACCAAAACCTAGGAACGGACTAGAAACGAGCTAAACATGAGTTTTGGGGCAAACGGGATGACTTGGGTGTTAAGAAAATTCAAAAACAACTCTTTTCGTACCAAAAGTGGATAGAACTGTCTTCACAAACGGCTTCGCCCAAGCTTGTCGACCGGAACCAAACTCATGAACGGACTAGAAACGAGCTAAACATGAGTTTTGGGGCAAACGGGATGACTTGGGTGTTAAGAAAAATTCAAAAACTCTTTTCGTACTCAAAAAGTGGCTAGAACAGTCTTTCATGAACAGTTTTCGAGACGCTTGTCGTACCGGAACCAAAACTCCAGAACGAATTAGAAACGAGCTAAACATGAGTTTTGGGCAAACGGGATGACTTGGGTGTTAAGGAAAATTCAAATGCAACTCTTTTCGTACCAAAAGTGGCTAGAACTTTCTTCACGAACGATTTTGTACAGTTTGTCATAACTTGAACCAAAACTCAAGGAACGGGCTAGAAACGAGCTAAACTAGAGTTTTGGGACAAACGGATGATTGGGTGTTAAGAAAAATTCAAATGCAACTCTTTTCTTACCAAAAGTGGCTAGAACTGATCTTCACGAACGGTTTTCGCACTCGTGAACCCGAACCAAAACTCTAGGAACGGAATGGCCTAGAAACTGAGCAAAAGATGAGTTTTGGGGCAAACGGGATGACTTGGGTGTTAAGAAAATTCAAATGCAACTATTTTTCTTACCAAAATAGGCTAGAATAGTCTTTAC
>JAENPR010002727.1:0-45174 GCA_018135685.1 Themeda triandra
GCCATGGTTAAGGCATTTTGACACCTCTGGCCTCTCTACCATAGCATTTGTCATCGCTCGAGAGCCTGAATGGCCCTGGCTCCACGGCTCCAGAACTGCCATATTTGCACACACGACTTTGCTGCCGCACGGCCGGTTCCTATGCATCCTACGGTTCCTCGCACCAAGTCAAGCACGCCCATGCACCATGGTTAAGGTGTTTTAACACCTTTGGCCTCTCCACCACAGCGTTTATTACCGCCCGAGAACCTGAATGGCCCTTAACCATGGCTCCACAGCTCTAGAACTGCCATATTTGCACACACGACTATGCTACCGCACGCCGGCCTCGCATGTCCTATAGCTCTCGACACTAGGTCAAGCACGACCGTATGCCATGGTTAAGGCGTTTTGACACCTCTGGCCTCACCAAAACAATATTTGTCATCACCCGAGAGCCCGAACGGCCCTTAACTATAGCTTCACAACTCCGTAACATCCATAATTGCACACACAACCGTTTGCCGCCGCACGCCCGGATCCCGTGCATCCTACGGCTCGGCACCGGGTCAAGCACGCCCGTACGCCATGGTTAAGCCATTTTGATGCCTCTCACCTCTCCACCATAGAGTTTTTCATCACCCGAGAGCCTGAAGGGCCCTTAACCACAGCTCCACGGATGCAAAACCGCCATATTTGCACACACGACCATGCCGCCGCACGCCGGTTCCAACGCATCCTATGGCTCTCAAGACCGAGTCAAGCATGCCCGTACGCCATGGTTAAGGCATTTTGACACCTCGGCCTCTATACCATAGCATTTGCCATCGCCGAGAGCCCGAACGGCCTTTAACCTTGGCTCCACGACTCCGAACCGCCATATTTGCACACATGACCATGCCTGCCCGCACGGTCGGTTCCAACGCATCCTATGGCTCATGGCACTGAGTCAAGCATGCCCGTACACCATGGTTAAGGCATTTTGACACCTCTAGCCTCTCCACCACAGCGTTTGTTGCCGCCTAAGAACCTGAATGGCCCTTAACCATGGCTCCACGCTCTAGAACGCCATATTTGCACACACGAATATGCTACCGCACAGCCCCCGGTTCGTGCGTGTCCTATGCTCTTGACACTAGGTCAAGCATGACCGTATGCCATGGTTAAGGCGTTTTGATGCCTCTAGCCTCACCACCACAATGTTTGTCATCACCCGAGAGCCCGAACGGCCCTTAACTACAGCTCCACGACTCCAGAACATCCATAATTGCACACACGACTGTGCTGCCGCACGGCCGGATCCTGTGCATCCTACGGCTCTCGGCACCGGGTCAAGCACGCCCGTACGCCATGGTTAAGCCATTTTGATGCCTCTCACCTCTCCACCATAGAGTTTTCCATCACCCGAGAGCCTGAAGGGCCCTTAACCATGCCTCCATGGCTCCAAAACCGCCATATTTGCACACTCGACCATGCCGCCGCATGGCCGGTTCCAACGCATTTTATGGCTCCCGGCTCGAGTCAAGCATGCCCGTACGCCATGGTTAAGGCATTTTGACACCTCTAGCCTCTCTACCATAGCGTTTGCCGTCACTCGAGAGCCCGAACGGCACTTAATCCTCGGCTCCACGGCTCCGTAACCGCCATATTTGCACACACGACTTTGCCGCCGCACGGCCGGTTCCCGCGCATCCTACGGCTCCTCGCACCAAGTCAAGCACGCCCATGCACTATGGTTAAGGCGTTTTGACACCTTTGGCCTCTCGACCACAGCATTTGTTGCCGCCCAAGAACCCGAATGGCCCTTAACCATGGCTCCACCGCTCTAGAACCGCCATATTTGCACACACGACTATGCTACCACACGGCCCGGTTCCTACGTGTCCTAGCTCTCTCGACACTAGGTCAAGCACGATCGTATGCCATGGTTAAGGCGTTTTGACACCTCCGGCCCCACCACCACAATGTTTGTCATCACCCGAGAGCCCGAACGGCCCTTAACTATAGCTCCACGACTCCGTAACATCCATAATTGCACACACGACGTGCCGGTGCACGGCCGGATCCCGTGCATCCTACGGCTCTCGGCACCGGTTCAAGCACACCCGTACGCCATGGTTAAGCCATTTTGATGCCTCTCACCTCTCCACCATAGAGTTTTCCATCACCCGAGAGCCCGAAGGGCCCTTAACCATGGCTCCACGGCGCAAAACCGCCACATTTGCACACACAACCATGCCGCCGCATGGTCGGTTCCAACGCATCCTATGGCTCCCGGACCGAGTCAAGCAAGCCCGTACGCCATGGTTAAGGCATTTTGACACCTCTAGCCTCTCTACCATAGCATTTGTCATCGCCGAGAGCCCGAACGGTCCTTAACCCGGCTCCACGGCTCCGTAACCGCCATATTTGCACACACGACTTGCCGCCGCACGGCCGGTTCCTATGCATCCTACGGCTCCTCGCACCAAGTCAAGCACGCCCATGCACCATGGTTAAGGTGTTTTAACACCTTTGGCCTCTCCACCACAGCGTTTATTACCGCCCGAGAACCCGAATGGCCCTTAACCATGGCTCCACAGCTCTAGAACTGCCATATTTGCACACACGACTATGCTACCGCACAGCCAGTTCCTGCATGTCCTATAGCTCTCGACACTAGGTCAAGCACGACCGTATGCCATGGTTAAGGCGTTTTGACGCCTCTGGCCTCACCAAAACAATATTTGTCATCACCCGAGAGCCCGAACGGCCCTTAACTATAGCTCCACGACTCCAGAACATCCATAATTGCACACACAACTGTGCTGCCGCACAGCCGGATCCTGTGCATCCTACGGCTCTCGGCACCGGGTCAAGCACGCCCGTACGCCATGGTTAAGCCATTTTGATGCCTCTCACCTCTCCACCATAGAGTTTTTCATCACCCAAGAGCCTGAAGGGCCCTTAACCACATGCCTCCACGGCCGCAAAACCGCCATATTTGCACACACGACCATGCCGCCGCACGGTCGGTTCCAACGCATCCTATGGCTCTTGGCACCGAGTCAAGCATGCCCGTACGCCATGGTTAAGGCATTTTGACACCTCGGCCTCTCTACCATAGTGTTTGCCATCGCCGAGAGCCCGAACGGCCCTTAACCTTGGCTCCACGACTCCGTAACCAGTTTGCCATATTTGCACACACGACCATGCCGCCGCACGGTCGCCTCCAACGCATCCTATGGCTCCCGGCACTTAGTCAAGCATGCCCGTACGCCTGTGGTTAAGGCATTTTGACACCTCTAGCCCCTCCACCACAAAGTGTTTGTTGCCGCCCGAGAACCCGAATGGCCCTTAACCATGGCTCCACGGCTCTAGAACCGCCATATTTGCACACACGAATATGCTACCGCACAGCCGGTTCGTGCGTGTCCTACAGCTCTTGACACTAGGTCAAGCATGACCGTATGCCATGGTTAAGGCGTTTTGATGCCTCTAGCCTCACCACCACAATGTTTGTCATCACCCGAGAGCCCGAACGGCCCTTAACTATAGCTCCACGACTCCAGAACATCCATAATTGCACACATGACTGTGCTGGCGCACGGCCGGATCTTGTGCATCCTACGGCTCTCGGCACCGGTTCAAGCACACCCGTACGCCATGGTTAAGCCATTTTGATGCCTCTCACCTCTCCACCATAGAGTTTTCCATCACCCGAGAGCCTGAAGGGCCCTTAACCATGCCTCCACGGCTCCAAAACGCCATATTTGCACACTCGACCATGCCGCCGCACGGTCGGTTCCAACGCATTTTATGGCTCCCGGCTCGAGTCAAGCATGCCCGTACGCCATGGTTAAGGCATTTTGAAACCTCCGGCCTCTCTACCATAGCGTTTGCCGTCACTCGAGAGCCCGAACGGCACTTAACCTCGGCTCCACGGCTCAGAACTGCCATATTTGCACACACGACTTTGCTGCCGCACGGCCGGTTCCCGCGCATCCTACGGCTCCTCGCACCAAGTCAAGCACGCCCATGCACTACGGTTATGGCATTTTGACACCGCTGGCCTCTCAACCATAGCATTTGTTGCCGCCCAAGAACCCGAATGGCCCTTAACCATGGCTCCACCGCTCTAGAACTACCATATTTGCACACACGACTATGCTACCGCACAGCCGGTTCCTACGTGTCCTACAGCTCTCGACACTAGGTCAAGCACGATCGTATGCCATGGTTAAGGCGTTTTGACACCTCTGGCCCCACCACCACAATGTTTGTCATCACCTGAGAGCCCGAACGGCCCTTAACTATAGCTCCACGACTCGAACATCCATAATTGCACACACGACTATGCTGGTGCACGGCCGGATCCTGTGCATCCTACGGCTCTCGGCACCGGTTCAAGCACAACCGTACACCATGGTTAAGCCATTTTGATGCCTCTCACCTCTCCACCATAGAGTTTTCCATCACCCGAGAGCCCGAAGGGCCCTTAACCATGGCTCCACGGCAAAAAACCGCCACATTTGCACACACGACCATGCTGCCGCATGGTCGGTTCCAACGCGTCCTATGGCTCCCGGCACTGAGTCAAGCAAGCCCGTACGCCATGGTTAAGGCATTTTGACACCTCTAGCCTCTCTACCATAGCGTTTGTCATTGCTCGAGAGCCTGAACGGTCCTTAACCCCGGCTCCATGGCTCCAGAACTGCCATATTTGCACACACGACTTTGCTGCCGCACGGCCGGTTCCTATGCATCCTACGGCTCCTCGCACCAAGTCAAGCACGCCCATGCACCATGGTTAAGGTGTTTTAACACCTTTGGCCTCTCCACCACAGCGTTTATTACCGCCCAAGAACCCGAATGGCCCTTAACCATGGCTCCACAGCTCTAGAACTGCCATATTTGCACACACGACTATGCTACCTCACGGCCGGTTCCTCGCATGTCCTATAGCTCTCGACACTAGGTCAAGCACGACCGTATGCCATGGTTAAGGCATTTTGACACCTTTGGCCTCACCACCACAATATTTGTCATCACCCGAGAGCCCGAACGGCCCTTAACTATAGCTCCACAACCCGAACATCCATAATTGCACACACAACCGTGTCCGCCGCACGCCCGGATCCCGTGCATCCTACGGCTCTCGGCACCGGGTCAAGCACGCCCGTACGCCATGGTTAAGCCATTTTGATGCCTCTCACCTCTCCACCATAGAGTTTTTCATCACCCGAGAGCCCGAAGGGCCCTTAACCATGCCTCCACGGCCGCAAACCGCCATATTTGCACACACGACCATGCCGCCGCACGCCCGGTTCCAACGCATCCTATGGCTCTCAAGACCGAGTCAAGCATGCCCGTACGCCATGGTTAAGGCATTTTGACACCTCGGCCTCTCTACCATAGCATTTGCCATCGCTCGAGAGCCCGAACGGCCCTTAACCTTGGCTCCACGGCTCCGTAACCGCCATATTTGCACACACGACCATGCGCCCCCACGGCCGGTTCCAACGCATCCTATGGCTCCTGGCACTGAGTCAAGCATGCCCGTACGCCATGGTTAAGGCATTTTGACACCTCTAGCCTCTCCACCACAGCGTTTGTTCCCGCCCGAGAACCCGAATGGCCCTTAACCATGGCTCCACAGCTCTAGAACTGCCATATTTGCACACACGAATATGCTACCACACAGCCGGTTCGTGCGTGTCCTACTGCTCTTGACACTAGGTCAAGCATGACCGTATGCCATGGTTAAGGCGTTTTGATGCCTCTGGCCTCACCACCACAATGTTTGTCATCACCCGAGAGCCCGAACGGCCCTTAACTACAGCTCCACGACTCCGTAACATCCATAATTGCACACACGACCGTGCCGCCGCACGGTCGGATCCCGTGCATTCTACGGCTCTCGGCACCGGGTCAAGCACGCCCGTACGCCATGGTTAAGCCATTTTGATGCCTCTCTCCTCTCCACCATAGAGTTTCCCATCACCCAAGAGCCCGAAGGGCCCTTAACCATGCCTCCATGGCTCCAAAACTGCCATATTTGCACACTCGACCATGCTGCCGCACGGTCGGTTCCAACGCATTTTATGGCTCCCGGCTCTGAGTCAAGCATGCCTGTACGCCATGGTTAGGGCATTTTGACACCTCTAGCCTCTCTACCATAGTGTTTGCCATCACTTGTGAGCTGAACGGCACTTAACCTCGGCTCCACGACTCCAGAACTGCCATATTTGCACACACGACTTTGCTGCCGCACGGCCGGTTCCTGCGCATCCTACGGCTCCTCGCACCAAGTCAAGCACGCCCATGCACTATGGTTAAGGCGTTTTGACACCGCTGGCCTCTCAACCACAGCATTTGTTGCCGCCCAAGAACCCGAATGGCCCTTAACCATGGCTCCACCGCTCTAGAACTGCCATATTTGCACACACGACTATGCTACCGCACAGCCGGTTCCTACGTGTCCTATAGCTCTCGACACTAGGTCAAGCACGACCGTATGCCATGGTTAAGGTGTTTTGACACCTCTGGCCCCACCACCACAATGTTTGTCATCACCCGAGAGCCCAAACGGCCCTTAACTATAGCTCCACGACTCCAGAACATCCATAATTGCACACACGACTGTGCTGGCGCACGGCCGGATCCTGTGCATCCTACGGCTCTCGGCACCGGTTCAAGCACACCCGTACGCCATGGTTAAGCCATTTTGATGCCTCTCACCTCTCCACCATAGAGTTTTCCATCACTCGAGAGCCTGAAGGGCCCTTAACCATGGATCCATGGCAGTAAAACTGCCACATTTGCACACACGACCATGCTGCCGCATGGTCGGTTCCAACGCGTCCTATGGCTCCCGGCACTGAGTCAAGCAAGCCCGTACGCCATGGTTAAGGCATTTTGACACCTCTGGCCTCTCTACCATAGCATTTGTCATTGCTCGAGAGCCTGAACGGCCCTTAACCTCGGCTCCACGGCTCCAGAACTGCCATATTTGCACACACGACTTTGCTGCCGCACTACCGGTTCCTATGCGTCCTACGGTTCCTCGCACCAAGTCAAGCACGCCCATGCACCATGGTTAAGGTGTTTTAACACCTTTGGCCTCTCCACCACAGCGTTTATTACCGCCCAAGAACCTGAATGGCCCCTAACCATGGCTCCACAGCTCTAGAACTGCCATATTTGCACACACGAATATGCTACCGCACAGCCGGTTCGTGCGTGTCCTACAGCTCTTGACACTAGGTCAAGCATGACCGTATGCCATGGTTAAGGCGTTTTGATGCCTCTGGCCTCACCACCACATGTTTGTCATCACCCGAGAGCCTGAACGGCCCTTAACTACAGCTCCACGACTCCAGAACATCCATAATTGCACACACGACCGTGCCGCCGCACGGCCGGATCCTGTGCATTCTACGGCTCTCGGCACCGGGTCAAGCACGCCTGTACGCCATGGTTAAGCCATTTTGATGCCTCTCACCTCTCCACCATAGAGTTTTCCATCACCTGAGAGCCTGAAGGGCCCTTAACCATGCCTCCACGGCTCCAAAACTGCCATATTTGCACACTCGACCATGCTGCCGCACGGTCGGTTCCAACACATTTTATGGCTCCCGGCTCTGAGTCAATCATGCCTGTACGCCATGGTTAAGGCATTTTGACACCTCTAGCCTCTCTACCATAGCGTTTGCCGTCACTCGAGAGCCTGAACGGCACTTAACCTCGGCTCCACGACTCCAGAACTGCCATATTTGCACACACGACTTTGCTGCCGCACGGTCGGTTCTTGCGCATCCTACGGCTCCTCGCACCAAGTCAAGCACGCCCATGCACTATGGTTAAGGCGTTTTGACACCGCTGGCCTCTCAACCCAGCATTTGTTGCCGCCCAAGAACCCGAATGGCCCTTAACCATGGCTCCACCGCTCTAGAACTGCCATATTTGCACACACGACTATGCTACCGCACAGCCGGTTCCTACGTGTCCTATAGCTCTCGACACTAGGTCAAGCACGACCGTATGCCATGGTTAAGGTGTTTTGACACCTCTGGCCCCACCACCACAATGTTTGTCATCACCCGAGAGCCCGAACGGCCCTTAACTATAGCTCCACGACTCCAGAACATCCATAATTGCACACACGACTGTGCTGGCGCATGGCCGGATCCTGTGCATCCTACGGCTCTCGGCACCGGTTCAAGCGCACCCGTACGCCATGGTTAAGCCATTTTGATGCCTCTCACCTCTCCACCATAGAGTTTTCCATCACCCGAGAACCTGATGGGCCCTTAACCATGGCTCCACGGCGGTAAACCGCCACATTTGCACACACGACCATGCTGCCGCATGGTCGGTTCCAACGCGTCCTATGGCTCCCTAAGACCGAGTCAAGCAAGCCCGTACGCCATGGTTAAGGCATTTTGACACCTCTCGGCCTCTCTACCATAGCGTTTGTCATCGCTCGAGAGCCCGAACGGCCCTTAACCTCGGCTCCACGGCTCCAGAACGCCATATTTGCACACACGACTTTGCCGCGCACGGCCGGTTCCTATGCGTCCTACGGCTCCTCGCACCAAGTCAAGCACGCCCATGCACCATGGTTAAGGCATTTTAACACCTTTGGCCTCTCCACCACAGCGTTTATTACCGCCCGAGAACCCGAATGGCCCTTAACCATGGTTCCACAGCTCTAGAACTTCCATATAGGGACACACGACTATGCTACCGCACAGCCAGTTCCTGCATGTCCTATAGCTCTCGACACTAGGTCAAGCACGACCGTATGCCATGGTTAAGGTGTTTTGACGCCTGTGGCCTCACCACCACAATATTTGTCATCACCCGAGAGCCTGAACGGCCCTTAACTATAGCTCCACGACTCCAGAACATCCATAATTGCACACACGACTGTGCTTTGCCGCACAGCCGGATCCTGTGCATCCTACGGCTCTCGGCACCGGGTCAAGCACGCTCGTACGCCATGGTTAAGCCATTTTGATGCCTCTCACCTCTCCACCATAGAGTTTTTCATCACCCGAGAGCCTGAAGGGCCCTTAACCACAGCTCCACGGTTGCAAAACTGCCATATTTGCACACACGACCATGCTGCCGCACGGTCGGTTCCAACGCATCCTATGGCTCTCGGCACTGAGTCAAGCATGCCCGTACGCCATGGTTAAGGCATTTTGACACCTCGGCCTCTCTACCATAGCATTTGCCATCACTCGAGAGCCCGAACGGCCCTTAACCTTGGCTCCACGGCTCCGTAACCGCCATATTTGCACACACAACCATGCCGCCGCACGGCCGGTTCCAACGCATCCTATGGCTCCCGGCACCGAGTCAAGCATGCCCGTACGCCATGGTTAAGGCATTTTGACACCTCTAGCCTCTCCACCACAGCGTTTGTTGCCGCCCGAGAACCCGAATGGCCCTTAACCATGGCTCCACGGCTCTAGAACCGCCATATTTGCACACACGAATATGCTACCGCACGCCCGGTTCGTGCGTGTCCTACATGCTCTTGACACTAGGTCAAGCATGACCGTATGCCATGGTTAAGGCATTTTGATGCCTCGGCCTCACCACCACAATATTTGTCATCACCCAAGAGCCCGAACGGCCCTTAACTACAGCTCCACAACTCCGAACATCCATAATTGCACACACGACCGTGTGTCTTTGCCGCACGGCCGTATCCCGTGCATCCTATGGCTCTCAGCACCGGGTCAAGCACGCCTGTACGCCATGGTTAAGCCATTTTGATGCCTCTCACCTCTCCACCATAGAGTTTTCCATCACCTGAGAGCCTGAAGGGCCCTTAACCATGCCTCCACGGCTCCAAAACTGCCATATTTGCACACTCGACCATGCTGCCGCACGGTCAGTTCCAACGCATTTTATGGCTCCAGGCTCTGAGTCAAGCATGCCTGTACGCCGTGGTTAAGGCATTTTGACACCTCTGGCCTCTCTACCATAGCGTTTGCCATCACTGGAGAGCCTGAATGGCACTTAACCTCGGCTCCACGGCTCCAGAACTGCCATATTTGCACACACGACTTTGCTGCAGCACCGTTGGTTCCTGCGCATCCTACGGCTCCTCGCACCAAGTCAAGCACGCCCATGCACTATGGTTAAGGCGTTTTGACACCGCTGGCCTCTCGACCACAGTGTTTGTTGCCGCCCAAGAACCCGAATGGCCCTTAACCATGGCTCCACCGCTCTAGAACTGCCATATTTGCACACACGACTATGCTAACGCACAGCCAGTTCCTACGTGTCCTACAGCTCTCGACACTAGGTCAAGCACGACCGTATGCCATGGTTAAGGCGTTTTGACAACTCTGGCCCACCACCACAATGTTTGTCATCACCCGAGAGCCCGAACGGCCCTTAACTATAGCTCCACGACTCCAGAACATCCATAATTGCACACATGACTGTGCTGGCGCACGGCCGGATCCTGTGCATCCTACGGCTCTCGGCACCGGTTCAAGCACACCCGTACGCCATGGTTAATCCATTTTGATGCCTCTCACCTCTCCACCATAGAGTTTTCCATCACCCGAGAGCCTGAAGGGCCCTTAACCATGGCTCCATAGCAGTAAAACTGCCACATTTGCACACACGACCATGCTGCCGCATGGTCGGTTCCAACGCGTCCTATGGCTCCCGGCACTGAGTCAAGCAAGCCCGTACGCCATGGTTAAGGCATTTTGACACCTCTGGCCTCTCTACCATAGCGTTTGTCATCACTCGAGTGCCTGAACGGCCCTTAACCTCGGCTCCACGGCTCCAGAACTGCCATATTTGCACACACGACTTTGCTACCGCACGGCCGGTTCCTATGCGTCCTACGGCTCCTCGCACCAAGTCAAGCACGCCCAAGCACCATGGTTAAGGCATTTTAACACCTTTGGCCTCTCCACCACAGCGTTTATTACCGGCCGAGAACCCGAATGGCCCTTAACCATGGCTCCACAGCTCTAGAACTGCCATATTTGCACACACGACTATGCTACCGCACGCCGGTTCCTCGCATGTCCTATAGCTCTCGACACTAGGTCAAGCACGACCGTATGCCATGGTTAAGGCGTTTTGATGCCTCTGGCCTCACCATCACAATATTTGTCATCACCCGAGAGCCCGAACGGCCCTTAACTATAGCTCCACGACTCCAGAACATCCATAATTGCACACACGACTGTGCTGCCGCACAGCCGGATCCTGTGCATCCTACGGCTCTCGGCATCGGGTCAAGCACGCCCGTACGCCATGGTTAAGCCATTTTGACAGCCTCTCCATTTTGCCATGCCCTTAACCTTGGCTCACGGCTCCGAACGCCATATTAGCACACACGACCATAGAGTTTCCAACGCATCCTATGGCGCCCCGAGTCAAGCAGTACACCATGGTTAAGGCATTTTGACAAGGGCCTCTCTACCATAGCGTTTGCCATCACTCGAGAGCCCGAACGGCACTTAACCTCGGCTCCACGACTCCGTAACCGCCATATTTGCACACACGACCATGCCGCCGCACGGTCGGTTCCAACGCATCCTATGGCTCTTGGCACCGAGTCAAGCATGCCCGTACGCCATGGTTAAGGCATTTTGACACCTCGGCCTCTCTACCATAGCGTTTGCCATCGCCGAGAGCCCGAACGGCCCTTAACCTTGGCTCCACGGCTCCGAACCGCCATATTAGCACACACGACCATGCCGCCGCACGGTCGGTTCCAACGCATCCTATGGCTCTTGGCACCGAGTCAAGCATGCCCGTACGCCATGGTTAAGGCATTTTGACACCTCTAGCCTCTCCACCACAGCGTTTGTTGCCGCCCTCGAGAACCCGAATGGCCCTTAACCATGGCTCCATAGCTCTAGAACCGCCATATTTGCAGACACGAATATGCTACCGCACGCCGGTTCGTGCGTGTCCTACGCCTCTTGACACTAGGTCAAGCATGACCGTATGCCATGGTTAAGGCATTTTGGTGCCTCTGGCCTCACCACCACAATGTTTGTCATCACCCGAGAGCCCGAACAGCCCTTAACTACAGCTCCACGACTCCGAACATCCATAATTGCACACACGACCGTGCCGCCGCACGGCCGGATCCCGTGCATCCTATGGCTCTCGGCACCGGGTCAAGCACGCCCGTACGCCATGGTTAAGCCATTTTGATGCCTCTCACCTCTCCACCATAGAGTTTTCCATCACCTGAGAGCCTGAAGGGCCCTTAACCATGCCTCCATGGCTCCAAAATTGCCATATTTGCACACTCGACCATGCTGCCGCACGGTCGGTTCCAACGCATTTTATGGCGCCCGGCTCTGAGTCAAGCATGCCTGTACACCATGGTTAAGGCATTTTGACACCTCTGGCCTCTCTACCATAGCGTTTGCCATCACTCGAGAGCCTGAACGGCACTTAACCTCGGCTCCACGACTCCAGAACTGCCATATTTGCACACACGACTTTGCTGCCGCACGGCCGGTTCCTATGCGTCCTATGGCTCCTCGCACCAAGTCAAGCACGCCCATGCACCATGGTTATGGCGTTTTAACACCTTTGGCCTCTCCACCACAGCGTTTATTACCGCCCGAGAACCCGAATGGCCCTTAACCATGGCTCTACAGCTCTAGAACTGCCATATTTGCAAACACGACTATGCTACCGCACAGCCAGTTCCTGCATGTCCTATAGCTCTCGACACTAGGTCAAGCACGACCGTATGCCATGGTTAAGGCGTTTTGACACCTCTAGCCTCACCACCACAATATTTGTCATCACCCGAGAGCCCGAACGGCCCTTAACTATAGCTCCACGACTCCAGAACATCCATAATTGCACACACGACTGTGCAGCCGCACAGCCGGATCCTATGCATCCTACGGCTCTCGGCACCGGGTCAAGCACGCCCGTACGCCATGGTTAAGCCATTGTGATGCCTCTCACCTCTCCACCATAGAGTTTTTCATCACCTGAGAGCCTGAAGGGCCCTTAACCACAGCTCCACGGCTGCAAAACTGCCATATTTGCACACACGACCATGCTGCCGCACGGTCGGTTCCAACGCATCCTATGGCTCCCGGCACTGAGTCAAGCATGCCCGTACGCCATGGTTAAGGCATTTTGACACCTCTGGCCTCTCTACCATAGCATTTGCCATCGCTCGAGAGCCTGAACGGCCCTTAACCTTGGCTCCACGGCTCCAGAACTGCCATATTTGCACACACGACTTTGCTGCCGCACGGCCGGTTCCGGCGCATCCTACGGCTCCTCGCACCAAGTCAAGCACGCCCATGCACTATGGTTAAGGCATTTTGACACCTTTGGCCTCTCGACCACAGCATTTGTTGCCACCCAAGAACCCGAATGGCCCTTAACCATGGCTCCACCGCTCTAGAACTGCCATATTTGCACACATGACTATGCTTCCGCACAGCCGGTTCCTACGTATCCTACAGCTCTCGACACTAGGTCAAGCACGACCGTATGCCATGGTTAAGGCGTTTTGACACCTCTGGCCCCACCACCACAATGTTTGTCATCACCCGAGAGCCCGAACACCCCTTAACTATAGCTCCACGACTCCAGAACATTTATAATTGCACACACGACTGTGCTGGCGTACGGCCGGATCCTGTGCATCCTACGGCTCTCGGCACCGGTTCAAGCACACCCGTATGCCATGGTTAAGCCATTTTGATGCCTCTCACCTCTCCACCATAGAGTTTTCCATCACCCGAGAGCCTGAAGGGCCCTTAACCATGGCTCCACGGCAAAAACCGCCACATTTGCACACACGACCATGCCGCCGCATGGTCGGTTCCAACGCGTCCTATGGCTCCCGCACCGAGTCAAGCAAGCCCGTACGCCATGGTTAAGGCATTTTGACACCTCGGCCTCTCTACCATAGCGTTTGTCGTCGCTCGAGAGCCCGAACGGCCCTTAACCTCGGCTCCACGGCTCCAGAACAGCCATATTTGCACACACGACTTTGCCGCCGCACGGCCGGTTCCTATGCGTCCTACGGCTCCTCGCACCAAGTCAAGCACGCCCATGCACCATGGTTAAGGCGTTTTAACACCTTTGGCCTCTCCACCACAGCGTTTATTACCGCCCGAGAACCCGAATGGCCCTTAACCATGGCTCCACGGCTCTAGAACCGCCATATTTGCAAACACGACTATGCTACCGCACGGCCCGGTTCCGCATGTCCTATAGCTCTTGACACTAGGTCAAGCATGACCGTATGCCATGGTTAAGGCATTTTGACACCTCCGGCCTCACCACCACAATGTTTGTCATCACCCGAGAGCCCGAACGGCCCTTAACTACAGCTCCACGACTCCGAACATCCATAATTGCACACACGACCGTGCCGCCGCACGGCCGGATCCCCGTGCATCCTATGGCTCTCGGCACCGGGTCAAGCACGCCCGTACGCCATGGTTAAGCCATTTTGATGCCTCTCACCTCTCCACCATAGAGTTTTCCATCACCCGAGAGCCCGAAGGGCCCTTAACCATGCCTCCATGGCTCCAAAACCGCCATATTTGCACACTCGACCATGCCGCCGCACGGTCGGTTCCAACGCATTTTATGGCGCCCGGCCGAGTCAAGCATGCCCGTACGCCATGGTTAAGGCATTTTGACACCTCGGCCTCTCTACCATAGCGTTTGCCATCACTAGAGAGCCCGAACGGCACTTAACCTCGGCTCCACGGGCCCGTAACCGCCATATTTGCACACACGACTTTGCCGCCGCACGGCCGGTTCCTGCGCATCCTACGGCTCCTCGCACCAAGTCAAGCACGCCCATGCACTATGGTTAAGGCATTTTGACACCGCCGGCCTCTCGACCACAGCATTTGTTGCCGCCCAAGAACCCGAATGGCCCTTAACCATGGCTCCACCGCTCTAGAACCGCCATATTTGCACACACGACTATGCTACCGCACGCCCGGTTCCTACGTGTCCTACGGCTCTCGACACTAGGTCAAGCACGACCGTATGCCATGGTTAAGGCATTTTGACACCTCTGGCCCCCACCACAACAATGTTTGTCATCACCCGAGAGCCCGAATGGCCCTTAACTATAGCTCCACGACTCCAGAACATCCATAATTGCACACACGATCGTGCCGGCGCACGGCCGGATCCTGTGCATCCTAGGCTCTCGGCACCGGTTCAAGCACACCCGTACGCCATGGTTAAGCCATTTTGATGCCTCTCACCTCTCCACCATAGAGTTTTCCATCACCCGAGAGCCTAAAGGGCCCTTAACCATGGCTCCACGGCAAGAAAACCGCCACATTTGCACACACGACCATGCCGCCGCATGGTCGGTTCCAACGCGTCCTATGGCTCCCAAGACCGAGTCAAGCAAGCCCGTACGCCATGGTTAAGGCATTTTGACACCTCTCGGCCTCTCTACCATAGCGTTTGTCGTCGCTCGAGAGCCCGAACGGCCCTTAACCTCGGCTCCACGACTCCGTAACCGCCATATTTGCACACACGACCATGCCGCCGCACGGCCGGGGTTCCAACGCATCCTATGGCTCCCGGCACCGAGTCAAGCATGCCCGTACGCCATGGTTAAGGCATTTTGACACCTCTAGCCTCTCCACCACAGCGTTTGTTGCCGCCGAGAACCCGAATGGCCCTTAACCATGGCTCTACTGCTCTAGAACCGCCATATTTGCACACACGAATATGCTACCGCACAGCCCGGTTCGTGCGTGTCCTACAGCTCTTGACACTAGGTCAAGCATGACCGTATGCCATGGTTAAGGCGTTTTGATGCCTCCGGCCTCACCACCACAATGTTTGTCATCACCCGAGAGCCGAACGGCCCTTAACTACAGCTCCATGACTCCGAACATCCATAATTGCACACACGACCGTGCCGCCGCACGGCCGGATCCCGTGCATCCTATGGCTCTTGGCACCGGGTCAAGCACGCCCGTACGCCATGGTTAAGCCATTTTGATGCCTCTCACCTCTCCACCATAGAGTTTTCCATCACCCGAGAGACCGAAGGGCCCTTAACCATGCCTCCACGGCTCCAAAACCGCCATATTTGCACACTCGACCATGCCGCCGCACGGCCGGTTCCAACGCATTTTATGGCTCCCGGCCCGAGTCAAGCATGCATGTACGCCATGGTTAAGGCATTTTGACACCTTGGCCTCTCTACCATAGTGTTTGCCATCACTCGAGAGCCCGAACGGCACTTAACCTCGGCTCCACGGCTCCGAACCGCCATATTTGCACACACGACTTTTTTCGCCGCACGGCCGGTTCCGGCGCATCCTACGGCTCCTCGCACCAAGTCAAGCACGCCCATGCACTATGGTTAAGGCGTTTTGACACCGCTGGCCTCTCGACCACAGCATTTGTTGCCACCCAAGAACCCGAATGGCCCTTAACCATGGCTCCACCGCTCTAGAACTGCCATATTTGCACACACGACTATGCTTCCGCACAGCCGGTTCCTACGTATCCTACAGCTCTCGACACTAGGTCAAGCACGACCGTATGCCATGGTTAAGGCGTTTTGACACCTCCGGCCCCACCACCACAATGTTTGTCATCACCCGAGAGCCCGAACACCCCTTAACTATAGCTCCACGACTCCAGAACATCCATAATTGCACACACGACTGTGCTGGCGCACGGCCGGATCCTATGCATCCTACGGCTCTCGGCACCGGTTCAAGCACACCCGTATGCCATGGTTAAGCCATTTTGATGCCTCTCACCTCTCCACCATAGAGTTTTCCATCACCTGAGAGCCTGAAGGGCCCTTAACCATGGCTCCACGGCAGTAAAACTGCCACATTTGCACACACGACCATGCTGCCGCGTGGTCGGTTCCAACGCGTCCTATGGCTCCCAAGACCGAGTCAAGCAAGCCCGTACGCCATGGTTAAGGCATTTTGACACCTCCGGCCTCTCTACCATAGTGTTTGTCGTCGCTCGAGAGCCCGAACGGCCCTTAACCTCGGCTCCACGGCTCCGAACCGCCATATTTGCACACACGACTTTGCTGCCGCACGGCCGGTTCCTATGCGTCCTACGGCTCCTCGCACCAAGTCAAGCATGCCCATGCACCATGGTTAAGACGTTTTAACACCTTTGGCCTCTCCACCATAGCGTTTATTACCGCCCGAGAACCCGAATGGCCCTTAACCATGGCTCCACAGCTCTAGAACTGCCATATTTGCACACACGTCTATGCTACCGCACGCCCCGTTCCGCATGTCCTATAGCTCTCGACACTAGGTCAAGCACGACCGTATGCCATGGTTAAGGCGTTTTGACGCCCCGGCCTCACCACCACAATATTTGTCATCACCCGAGAGCCCGAACGGCCCTTAACTATAGCTCCACGACTCCAGAACATCCATAATTGCACACACGTCGTGCCGCTCGCACGCCCGGATCCTGTGCATCCTACGGCTCTCGGCACCGGGTCAAGCACGCCCGTACGCCATGGTTAAGCCATTTTGATGCCTCTCACCTCTCCACCATAGAGTTTTTCAACACCCGAGAGCCTGAAGGGCCCTTAACCACAGCTCCACGGCTACAAAACTGCCATATTTGCACACACGACCATGCTGCCGCACGGTCGGTTCCAATGCATCCTATGGCTCTCAAGATCGAGTCAAGCATGCCCGTACGCCATGGTTAAGGCATTTTGACACCTCCGGCCTCTCTACCATAATGTTTGCCATTGCTCGAGAGCCCGAACGGCCCTTAACCTTGGCTCCACGGCTCCGTAACCGCCATATTTGCACACACGACCATGCCGCCGCACGGCCGGTTCCAACGCACCCTATGGCTCCCGGCACCGAGTCAAGCATGCCCGTACGCCATGGTTAAGGCATTTTGACACCTCTAGCCTCTCCACCACAGCGTTTGTTGCCACCGAGAACCCGAATGGCCCTTAACCATGGCTCCACAGCTCTAGAACGCCATATTTGCACACACGAATATGCTACCGCACGCCCGGTTCGTGCGTGTCCTACAGCTCTTGACACTAGGTCAAGCATGATCGTATGCCATGGTTAAGGCATTTTGATGCCTCCGGCCTCACCACCACAATGTTTGTCATCACCCGAGAGCCCGAACGGCCCTTAACTACAGCTCCACGACTCCGAACATCCATAATTGCACACATGACCGTGCCGCCGCACGGCCGGATCCGTGCATCCTATGGCTCTCGGCACCGGGTCAAGCACGCCCGTACGCCATGGTTAAGCCATTTTGATGCCTCTCACCTCTCCACCATAGAGTTTTCCATCACCCGAGAGCCCGAAGGGCCCTTAACCATGGCTCCACGGCTCCAAAACCGCCACATTTGCACACACGACCATGCCGCCGCATGGTCGGTTCCAATGCATCCTATGGCTCCCGACCGAGTCAAGCAAGCCCGTACGCCATGGTTAAGGCATTTTGACACCTCCGGCCTCTCTACCATAGTGTTTGTCGTCACTCGAGAGCCCGAACGGCACTTAACCTCGGCTCCACGGCTCCAAAACCGCCATATTTGCACACACGACTTGCCGCCGCACGGCCGGTTCCTATGCGTCCTACGGCTCCTCGCACCAAGTCAAGCACGCCCATGCACCATGGTTAAGGCGTTTTAACACCTTTGGCCTCTCCACCACAGCGTTTATTACCGCCCGAGAACCCGAATGGCCCTTAACCATGGCTCCACAGCTCTAGAACTGCCATATTTGCAAACACGACTATGCTACCGCACAGCCAGTTCCTGCATGTCCTATAGCTCTTGACACTAGGTCAAGCATGACCGTATGCCATGGTTAAGGCATTTTGACACCTCTGGCCTCACCACCACAATGTTTGTCATCACCCGAGAGCCTGAACGGCCCTTAACTACAGCTCCACGACTCCAGAACATCCATAATTGCACACACGACTGTGCTGCCGCACGGTCGGATCCTGTGCATCCTATGGCTCTCGGCACCGGGTCAAGCAACCCTGTACGCCATGGTTAAGCCATTTTGATGCCTCTCACCTCTCCACCATAGAGTTTTCCATCACCCGAGAGCCCGAAGGGCCCTTAACCATGCCTCCATGGCTCCAAAACGCCATATTTGCACACACGACCATGCCGCCGCATGGTCGGTTCCAACGCATTTTATGGCGCCCGACCGAGTCAAGCATGCCCGTACGCCATGGTTAAGGCATTTTGACACCCTCGGCCTCTCTACCATAGCGTTTGCCATCACTCGAGAGCCGAACGGCACTTAACCTCGGCTCCACGGCTCCGAACTACCATATTTGCACACACGACTTTGCCGCCGCACGGCCGGTTCCTGCGCATCCTACGGCTCCTCGCACCAAGTCAAGCACGCCCATGCACTATGGTTAAGGCATTTTGACACCGCTGGCCTCTCGACCACAGCATTTGTTGCCGCCCAAGAACCCGAATGGCCCTTAACCATGGCTCCACCGCTCTAGAACTGCCATATTTGCACACACGACTATGCTACCGCACAGCCGGTTCCTACGTGTCCTACAGCTCTCGACACTAGGTCAAGCACGACCGTATGCCATGGTTAAGGCATTTTGACACCTCTGGCCCCCACCACAACAATGTTTGTCATCACCCGAGAGCCCGAATGGCCCTTAACTATAGCTCCACGACTCCAGAACATCCATAATTGCACACACGACTGTGCTGGCGCACGGCCGGATCCTGTGCATCCTAGGCTCTCGGCACCGGTTCAAGCACACCCGTACGCCATGGTTAAGCCATTTTGATGCCTCTCACCTCTCCACCATAGAGTTTTCCATCACCCGAGAGCCTAAAGGGCCCTTAACCATGGCTCCACGGCAGTAAAACTGCCACATTTGCACACACGACCATGCTGCCGCATGGTCGGTTCCAACGCATCCTATGGCTCCCGCACCGAGTCAAGCAAGCCCGTACGCCATGGTTAAGGCATTTTGACACCTCCGGCCTCTCTACCATAGCGTTTGTCGTCGCTCGAGAGCCCGAACGGCCCTTAACCTCGGCTCCACGACTCCGTAACCGCCATATTTGCACACACGACCATGCCGCCGCACGGCCGGGTTCCAACGCATCCTATGGCTCCCGGCACCGAGTCAAGCATGCCCGTACGCCATGGTTAAGGCATTTTGACACCTCTAGCCTCTCCACCACAGCATTTGTTGCCGCCCGAGAACCCGAATGGCCCTTAACCATGGCTCTACAAAGCTCTAGAACCGCCATATTTGCACACACGAATATGCTACCGCACGCCCGGTTCGTGCGTGTCCTACAGCCTCTTGACACTAGGTCAAGCATGACCGTATGCCATGGTTAAGGCGTTTTGATGCCTCCGGCCTCACCACCACAATGTTTGTCATCACCCGAGAGCCGAACGGCCCTTAACTACAGCTCCATGACTCCGAACATCCATAATTGCACACACGACCGTGCCGCCGCGCACGGCCGGATCCTGTGCATCCTATGGCTCTTGGCACCGGGTCAAGCACGCCTGTACGCCATGGTTAAGCCATTTTGATGCCTCTCACCTCTCCACCATAGAGTTTTCCATCACCTGAGAGACTGAAGGGCCCTTAACCATGCCTCCACGGCTCCAAAACTGCCATATTTGCACACTCGACCATGCTGCCGCACGGTCGGTTCCAACGCATTTTATGGCTCCCGGCTCTGAGTCAAGCATGCATGTTGTTGACGGTCGTTAAGTGCCAATTTTTACCGTCAACTAGACATGAAAAAGGACCTAAACATAATTACCTTCTAGATATAGGGCTTACACTAATGGAATTCCACAAGTTTTGGTAAATGTCTGTTTTGCAGGGACTAAACTAGAAAAGTACCAGAATCATCAAATGGAAGTATGTCAAATGATGGAATAAAGTGCACCATTGCATAGAGCTCATCGAGACACATGAAATAGAGTTTTGGTTCACCCAAATCGAGTCCGACGACAAAGTTACGCCATCCGGAAGATTGCAATTGTGCTCCAAGAGTCGTCCGGAGTAAAACGGGCATATCTCCCTCATACGAACTCCGATTTAGGTGATCCACGCGGCGAATCGAAGCTAACGAAGAGATCCATCAGCCCACAAAATATGAGCCCATTTGGGCCCAGCCAAGGGTCGGCCGACTCCCACCCTTGGTCGGCCGACCCGTCATCTCGACCAATCGAACGAGTCTCGCGGATCCCTGTTCCACCGCCTTTGAGGATGAATAATAATCGTCCGTTTAGGTCGGTTTGATCCGAGGGCTGTGGTGCATCCTAGAGGGCTATATAAGCGGGGCCCCGGCCCCCGGAGGAGGCATCCCTTAAACCCTAATTCATTATCTCCCGGCGGGATCGAGTTGTAGAGGCGTCCCTTGAATGGATGACTTCTCTTCTCTAGAGAATTAGAGCTAGACATTCCAATGTAGTAGATTAGATCTAGATGAGAGTTAGGAGAGCGGAGCTGCGCTCCGGTTCGGAGAAGTCTTCGTAGATTTGGTATGTCTTTGTATCTACTCTTTGTAAGACTTATGCTTCAATATATTTATCTTCTCTATTTACTTTTATGCCTATCTTGTGATTGTTAGTATAGTAGTTATGCTTTAGTATGGGATCTTCGCTCGCATCGAGTGCTCTAGTTATCTTAAGTAATTAGAGTAGTAATTGATAGTGTAGACATGGTGTCTAGACTAGAGGTTACCCGAGATTGCACCCAATCCCACGGATTGTTGTGGTAGCCCCAGGATCGTGATCTGGCCCCGACGGCCGTCGTATTCCACCTCGTTCGGGTTGGTGTTTGTAGGACCGTAGTCGGACCTTCCTAGCCCCCTTCTCATCCATGTCTGTGGCTAGTGCTCCGATGTCCCGAAGTGCTATTATTGCTATATCTATCCATCCCCTGTTATTATAGAACCAAAGTAGTAGAAAAGTATATAGGAACCTTGATCTCTCCCGTTGTCCTCTCGCTCTAGCTAGCTACTCATTTATCATAGAATTCTCATGCGTGCTTTATTATTTATATTACCTTATTTATATATATATCATTTACCCTCGCTTTAGTCTAGTTGATTTACTAAGTTAGTAGATACATGATGGTGAGTTATCGATTCTTTAACCCTTGCTTCCCCGTGGTAAAATATAAATAACGATACCGGTTTACTCCGGTAAAATGCTACAATGGTATGTTCGTCAGGCGCTTGCGTAATCCTCTATATTTTAGTTGCACTTAATTTATACCAACAAGCATTTTTGGCGCCGTTCGGGAAGCAATTGGTGTTAAGATTTTGATAGTGATCTTGATATCTCGCTAATTTAGTGTATCACTAGCTTTAGTAGGATTACCCTTGTTCGTTGAGTTGTGGAATAGACGGGACAAAATATGTCGCTTCGACCTTCCGACAAGCTTCCACAAGACATTAAAGAGCCCAGGGTCCCCCAACATTCAACATTCATCAACATTGGAACCCTGCCACCTCACAGAATGTACAAAAGGTCGTCGTCACAAGAATTTCAAATCACATCTCAAGTGACGAACATAGATGCTGCACCGCTCATAAATTTCATCATGTGAGTCATGGTAAGTATAATCAAGAAAGGTGAGATAGTCTTGCTCATGGACTTTAAAATTGATGAGTAGTTATCTTTTTGAATTCTTGCACCCCACTGCATGTTTACTTTTAACAATTCATGCATTCACTCCGTTTAGCTTATTTATGTTTGCTCATCCATTGCATGTTTAGTTTCTTGCATGCATTCACGTCGCCTGCATCTAAAAAAAATAATAAATAAAAAAAAAATGTTTATATATATATTTCCTTACCATGATCATGCTCTTTCATCTCCGTTTGAGTAAATCTCTATAGTGCTTTCATGTCGCCTTTGTTGCTATAGTATGTTTTGGTTTGGAAGTACTGATCATATTTCTATAGGCTTTTAAATTAAGCGTGGTGCTTAGGTTAAATTGCCTGCTTTAGTCAAATTAGACATGGAGTCTAGTTTGGTTATTGAACTAAAATGTGCTTTAGTAGATATTGGTTATTTTGTTGGACTAACCCCTGCAGAAAACTCTCAAATCCAATTTGGGTAAGTCAAGAGATGAACACACTTCAGAGATGAAGCAAGGCATATGATGAATTCCAACAACTTCACACAAAAGACACAACGCATCCATTGTTCAAGGAAGAATTGTAAGTATCAAATATCATTCACATTGTCTTTTGTTGCAAGTTAACTTTGCCTTGAACCATGTTAGCGTGCCATAAAAAAAAAGAGCTGTTAGAAAACATGATAAATAAAGTCTATGCTAAAGTAACTCAAAAACCATCTCTTTATTAGCATAGATGAAATTCTAAAATAGATAGTGGATAATAGCCCATAGTTTGAAATTGTTGCAATCCTTCGGGTATGTGTCCCCTAATATTTTGCAGAAAGAACTTATGATCTCGCCTATTCGTGGATTGGCATCACTCGCGAATTTGCCACTTCGTAATGGAACAAAGAGAAAGACAAGAGTGCCACAAGAAGCATCAACATCTTGAACTCACTCAAAGAAGTGGATTAAGGCGACAAGCTATGAGCAACTCCGAAGACACCATCTTGCATGTCGGCAAGCAAGGACAAGGATGGAATGGCATGCATCCTTGTGTCAACCAATCATCATCAAGGGTTGACCACCGACCAAGCCTTAAAGGACCATGACTATGGTTGCAAGATGATGTCCCTAAGCCATTGGAGATGAAGCCGCATATACAAATACTAAAGAAGCTCCTTCCTTGATCATCAAGACGGATGGCGTACAACTCTTCGCCATCTTTGCTAGAAGACAAAGACCATCAAGGAAGAACTCGAGTCTACATCTCCAACGAACATCAATGCGTCAACCAAGACTCAATGAAAATCAAGAATGGTTGACGAAAGAAGATCATGCAACCTGTCTCGTACGCTCATCCCGGATTGGACAAGACAAACAAAGGCAGGATGCAAGAGAGAGATCTTTGCTCAATGGACCTATAATCAAAAATCCCTCTCGAGACAAATGAAGGCTTAAGAACAGAGGACAAACGGTGTCTAAGGACATAGGAGTACAACACACTCTGAGGGATAACTCAACACTCATATTTGGTTCCATGTGGCGAGCGACAACAAGGTTAAGCTTGGGGGAGGAAGGCCGATGACTCTTCAAATAATGATCCAGCAATGCTCTTCCTCTTTTCAAGCCTCCGTCGCTCCGGCACGTTGAGAAGAAACAATGAGTGGAGCACAAGGTCTATGCCAAAAAAAAAAAAAAAAAAAAAAAGAGGAAGAAAAAAAAAGAAGGAGTGAAATTTTAGAAGACAAGATGCTCAAGGAGAGAGGTCAATAAAGCAAGGCAAACTCCAAGAAGAAGTAAAGGACCACTAGAAGCATCTACTCTTCATCACAAGGTACTCCGGTGATAAAGACCGCTGGACAAGAAAGAACATGGGTGACTCCTTTCCTAGAGTTACCATCTCAAGAGGTGCAGATTCTCAAGGTCTCTACCTTTGGGATCAAATGATGCATCGAAGGAGTGAACATGACAAGAAGTCCCTGTTCGGAGGACTTAAATCACTGAACCCTCGCCAAGGAGGTAACTTGGTATTTGTCAAAGATTTCCTTTCACAAAGATTGCATTTTCCTTTAAGCATATTTATTTTCCCTACATGCATCTTAATTGCATCTTCGCTTTACTATCTCGCACTAGAAAAAGAAAATAAAGATTTCTGCATTTTGCATCCAAAAAAAAAAAAAAAAAATTTCAGCATATCTATTTTTCTCTGTTTGCATCCTTTATTATAAAAAGATAAAAATATTTCTTGTGATCCGTTAGAAGACATTTGAGTTAAGGCAGTTCTAGACAACCAAGGCCTAGAGGTTTTTATCACTAACGCTTAATTAGTTCCACAAGCTTTGTTGTCTATTTGAGCTTCAGAACATCGAGGATCAAGAAGAGCTAACGGTGCGAGGGACATCCAGTTCCCGTCGGAGTGCCGCCCGCAACATTCAAGTGCCGTCTCCAACAGCAACTATCTACGACACTCCGGGAGGACTAGAACGTCTTCATTGCCCGTCGGCAACATCGCGAGACTATGTCAACATCCGGCTTGGGGGAGAGCATCCCCGTGTATCAAGCTAAGTGTTCCAACTTGTCTATTTATTTATAGAGCTTGCTAAACAACTAAAAAAAAAAGATGCATAACCTTAGAAACCCGTAAAGATTTCCTTATTTATCTTTTCTACTTTTGGAGAGCTCCTATTAATTTGTCTTAAAAGTGATCCCTAGAATAAACTCTACATGGAGATGATGAATAGTTGCTTCCGCCGTAATTCCTTTCAAGTACCTAGTTTTCAACCTTGCACTCTCCCGAGTTTTGGACACAACTGTTTAGACTTGAGATTTGCTCGAACCCGAAACTTGTGGGTAGCGAACACTTGATCTAAGTCTAGGTGGTTGACGGGTATGATATGGGAAGGTTTTGAGTCGTTGTCCATCTTGTTCCTAGAGATACTAGAGTTGGAGAATTTATCTTTGAAAATATTAAATTCCTGCATGATGAGTTCCTTTATGATGAGAGTTTAAATTCCTACAATGACCATATATTCATGCTTACTAGATCAGGAAAACCCATCTCGTTTATATAGATCATATTGTAGGCTTGAGTGTAGTCTTTATAGGCATTGAGTGTGGTTATCTTGTGGACCCATAAGGAATCGGTCATGCGGTTAAAGTCAATACTATGTGCTCTCCATCCGTTGATCTATGCTACTGTCCTCGAAGCATGCACCCATTTCATAAATACTACATTCATTACGTGCTACTTCGTCCCTAGAGGTACCACCTACATATAGATCCACATCCACCACATAATGTTCTATCTCTACCCTAGAGATACGCACCTATGCCGCTCCTACCCCGGGAGTACGCATTCCCCCACATATTGTCTTGTCTCTACCCCGGAGATACGCACTTATGCCTGCTCCTACCCCGGGAGTACGCATCCATCCATCCATCCACATATACATATGCCACTCATTTCATTCCATCCGGTAAAAGGTTCTACTCCTATCCCGGGAGTGAACATCTAGAAATAATCATCACTGTTCCATTTGCCTACATAAAAGCTCAGTCATTATCATTTCAAGTTATACACTCCCCGTTGCTAAAGTTCGTTTCGAGAGGATTGGTTGCTATGTTAAAAAAAAGAGAAAGAAAGAAAAAAAAAAGAAAAAAAAAAAGAAAAAAAAAGGGAAAGAGAAAAGAGAGAGCAGCCAAGTCCTTCCTTTCAAGAAGTTTCAAGGTTTCCGAATAAAGGGAGTCATGTTATCCCCAAAGGAGCAAGTGTAGAAGTAGATGTTCACCAAGTGATCACCCCTCATAATCATTTCCTTATCATCATCATCTTATCATCCATCCCATTTCCTCATTCACATGCACATATGACTTTATTATTATTTTAGTTCCTATTGGATCCATGGTTTAACCGTGCAATATATGCAAGTGAGTTTGAGTGTCTCCCCACCTATGAGCTCCACATAAGCCTATTAGAAAGTAGGGTGTGAGAGAGAAGGCACTTTCCACTATGCCTTAGTTCCACAAATACCACATATTTTAAGAGAAGAGAGAAGGCATACACTACTCATGCCTTGGAGAAGATCCGAAATACCACAAATGAGAGATCCGAAAGGTTCATACAAGGAACTCGAGTTTTATTTGAAAATCTTGTAAAAACTCGAGAATAATAGTTGATCAAAGAGCGAGAAACATAGCGCTTGACTTGACCGTTCGTCTTTCAACCGCTCAAGACCCAAGTGACGGTTACAAGCCCCATGGTGAAAGGTAATATGAGTAAGTTTTGAGTCGAATAGTTCACTCTAATTCGAGGAGAGTTCTTGTTTGAACGTATGTGTACTTTTGAGGCGTGAAAGCATTGTAGCAACTCCTGATCCACACTGAGTTCATCTTTGCTCAGGGACGAGCAAAAGGTAAGCTTGGGGGAGTTGTTGACGGTCGTTAAGTGCCAATTTTTACCGTCAACTAGACATGAAAAAGGACCTAAACATAATTACCTTCTAGATATAGGGCTTACACTAATGGAATTCCACGAGTTTTGGTAAATGTCATTTTGCAGGACTAAACTAGAAAAGTACCAGAATCATCAAATGGAAGTATGTCAAATGATGGAATAAAGTGCACCATTGCATAGAGCTCATCGAGACACATGAAATAGAGTTTTGGTTCACCCAAATCGAGTCCGACGACAAAGTTACGCCATCCGGAAGATTGCAATTGTGCTCCAAGAGCTGTCCGGAGTAAAACGGGCATATCTCCCTCATACGAACTCCGATTTAGGTGATCCACGCGGCGAATCGAAGCTAACGAAGAGATCCATCAGCCCACAAAATATGAGCCCATTTGGGCCCAGCCAAGGGTCGGCCGACTCCCACCCTTGGTCGGCCGACCCGTCATCTCGACCAATCGAACGAGTCTCGCGGATCCCCTGTTCCACCGCCTTTGAGGATGAATAATAATCGTCCGTTTAGGTCGGTTTGATCCGAGGGCTGTGGTGCATCCTAGAGGGCTATATAAGCGGGGCCCCGGCCCCCGGAGGAGGCATCCCTTAAACCCTAATTCATTATCTCCCGGCGGGATCGAGTTGTAGAGGCGTCCCTTGAATGGATGACTTCTCTTCTCTAGAGAATTAGAGCTAGACATTCCAATGTAGTAGATTAGATCTAGATGAGAGTTAGGGAGAGCGGAGCTGCGCTCCGGTTCGGAGAAGTCTTCAGAGATTTGGTATGTCTTTGTATCTACTCTTTGTAAGACTTATGCTTCAATATATTTATCTTCTCTATTTACTTTTATGCCTATCTTGTGATTGTTAGTATAGTAGTTATGCTTTAGTATGGGATCTTCGCTCGCATCGAGTGCTCTAGTTATCTTAAGTAATTAGAGTAGTAATTGATAGTGTAGACATGGTGTCTAGACTAGAGGTTACTCGAGATTGCACCCAATCCCACGGATTGTTGTGGTAGCCCAGGATCGTGACAGTCCCGACGGCCGTCGTATTCCACCTCGTTCGGGTTGGTGTTTGTAGGACCGTAGTCGGACCTTCCTAGCCCCCTTCTCATCCATGTCGTGGCTAGTGCTCCGATGTCCCGAAGTGCTATTATTGCTATATCTATCCATCCCCGTTATTATAGAACCAAAGTAGTAGAAAAGTATATAGGAACCTTGATCTCTCCCGTTGTCCTCTCGCTCTAGCTAGCTACTCATTTATCATAGAATTCTCATGCGTGCTTTATTATTTATATTACCTTATTTATATATATATCATTTACCCCCGCTTTAGTCTAGTTGATTTACTAAGTTAGTAGATACATGATGGTGAGTTATCGATTCTTTAACCCTTGCTTCCCTGTGGTAAAATATAAATAACGATACCGGTTTACTCCGGTAAAATGCTACAATGGTATGTTCAGGCGCTGCGAATCCTCTATATTTTAGTTGCACTTAATTTATACCAACACATGTACACCATGGTTAAGGCATTTTGACACCTTCCGGCCTCTCTACCATAGTGTTTGCCATCACTCGAGAGCCCGAACGGCACTTAACCTCGGCTCCACGGCTCCGTAACCGCCATATTTGCACACACGACTTTGCTTGCCGCACGGCCCGGTTCCGGCGCATCCTACGGCTCCTCGCACCAAGTCAAGCACGCCCATGCACTATGGTTAAGGCGTTTTGACACCGCTGGCCTCTCGACCACAGCATTTGTTGCCACCCAAGAACCCGAATGGCCCTTAACCATGGCTCCACCGCTCTAGAACTGCGATATTTGCACACACGACTATGCTTCCGCACAGCCGGTTCCTACGTATCCTGACTCTCGACACTAGGTCAAGCACGACCGTATGCCATGGTTAAGGCGTTTTGACACCTCGCCCCACCACCACAATGTTTGTCATCACCCGAGAGCCCGAACACCCCTTAACTATAGCTCCACGACTCCGTAACATCCATAATTGCACACAAGCGTGCCGGCGCACGGCCGGATCCCGTGCATCCTACGGCTCTCGGCACCGGTTCAAGCACACCCGTATGCCATGGTTAAGCCATTTTGATGCCTCTCACCTCTCCACCATAGAGTTTTCCATCACCCGAGAGCCCGAAGGGCCCTTAACCATGGCTCCACGGCGGCAAAAACGCCACATTTGCACACACGACCATGCCGCCGCATGGTCGGTTCCAACGCGTCCTATGGCTCCCGACCGAGTCAAGCAAGCCCGTACGCCATGGTTAAGGCATTTTGACACCTCGGCCTCTCTACCATAGTGTTTGTCGTCGCTCGAGAGCCCGAACGGCCCTTAACCTCGGCTCCACGGCTCCGTAACCGCCATATTTGCACACACGACTTTGCTGCCGCACGGCCGGTTCCTATGCGTCCTACGGCTCCTCGCACCAAGTCAAGCATGCCCATGCACCATGGTTAAGACGTTTTAACACCTTTGGCCTCTCCACCATAGCGTTTATTACCGCCCGAGAACCCGAATGGCCCTTAACCATGGCTCCACAGCTCTAGAACTGCCATATTTGCACACACGTCTATGCTACCGCACCGCCAGTTCCTGCATGTCCTATAGCTCTCGACACTAGGTCAAGCACGACCGTATGCCATGGTTAAGGCATTTTGACGCCTCTGGCCTCACCACCACAATATTTGTCATCACCCGAGAGCCCGAACGGCCCTTAACTATAGCTCCACGACTCCGTAACATCCATAATTGCACACACGACCGTGCCGCGCACGCCCGGATCCCGTGCATCCTACGGCTCTCGGCACCGGGTCAAGCACGCCCGTACGCCATGGTTAAGCCATTTTGATGCCTCTCACCTCTCCACCATAGAGTTTTTCAACACCCGAGAGCCTGAAGGGCCCTTAACCACAGCTCCACGGCTACAAAACCGCCATATTTGCACACACGACCATGCCGCCGCACGGCCGGTTCCAATGCATCCTATGGCTCTCGGACCGAGTCAAGCATGCCCGTACGCCATGGTTAAGGCATTTTGACACCTCCGGCCTCTCTACCATAGCATTTGCCATTGCTCGAGAGCCCGAACGGCCCTTAACCTTGGCTCCACGGCTCCCGTAACCGCCATATTTGCACACACGACCATGCCGCCGCACGGCCGGGTTCCAACGCACCCTATGGCTCCCGGCACCGAGTCAAGCATGCCCGTACGCCATGGTTAAGGCATTTTGACACCTCTAGCCTCTCCACCACAGCGTTTGTTGCCACCGAGAACCCGAATGGCCCTTAACCATGGCTCCACAGCTCTAGAACCGCCATATTTGCACACACGAATATGCTACCGCACGCCCGGTTCGTGCGTGTCCTACATGCTCTTGACACTAGGTCAAGCATGATCGTATGCCATGGTTAAGGCGTTTTGATGCCTCCGGCCTCACCACCACAATGTTTGTCATCACCCGAGAGCCCGAACGGCCCTTAACTACAGCTCCACGACTCCGAACATCCATAATTGCACACATGATCGTGCCGCCGCACGGCCGGATCCCGTGCATCCTATGGCTCTCGGCACCGGGTCAAGCACGCCCGTACGCCATGGTTAAGCCATTTTGATGCCTCTCACCTCTCCACCATAGAGTTTTCCATCACCCGAGAGCCTGAACGGCCCTTAACTATGCCTCCACGGCTCCAAAACAGCCATATTTGCACACTCGACCATGCTGCCGCACGGTCGGTTCCAACGCATTTTATGGCTCCCGGCTCCGGGTCAAGCATGCCTGTACGCCATGGTTAAGGCATTTTGACACCTCTGGCCTCTCTACCATAGCGTTTGCCGTCACTCGAGAGCCTGAACGGCACTTAACCTCGGCTCCACGGCTCCAAAACTGCCATATTTGCACACACGACTTTGCTGCCGCACGGCCGGTTCCTGCACATCCTACGGCTCCTCGCACCAAGTCAAGCACGCCCATGCACTATGGTTAAGGCGTTTTGACACCGCTGGCCTCTCGACCTCAGCATTTGTTGCTACCCAAGAACCCGAATGGCCCTTAACCATGGCTCCACCGCTCTAGGACTGCCATATTTGCACACACGACTATGCTACCGCACAACCGGTTCCTACGTGTCCTACAGCTCTCGACACAAGGTCAAGCACGACCGTATGCCATGGTTAAGGTGTTTTGACACCTCTGGCCCCACCACCACAATGTTTGTCATCACCCGAGAGCCCGAACGGCCCTTAACTATAGCTCCACGACTCCAGAACATCCATAATAGCACACACGACTGTGCTGGCGCACGACCGGATCCTGTGCATCCTACGGCTCTCGGCACCGGTTCAAGCACACCCGTACGCCATGGTTAAGCCATTTTGATGCCTCTCACCTCTCCACCATAGAGTTTTCCATCACCCGAGAGCCCGAAGGGCCCTTAACCATGGCTCCACGCGCAAAAAACCGCCACATTTGCACACACGACCATGCCGCCGCATGGTCGGTTCCAACGCGTCCTATGGCTCCCAAGACCGAGTCAAGCAAGCCCGTACGCCATGGTTAAGGCATTTTGACACCTCTGGCCTCTCTACCATAGCGTTTGTCATCACTCGAGAGCTTGAACGGCCCTTAACCTCGGCTCCACGGCTCCAGAACTGCCATATTTGCACACACGACTTTGCTGCCACACGGCCGGTTCCTATGCGTCCTACGGCTCCTCGCACCAAGTCAAGCACGCCCATGCACCATGGTTAAGGTGTTTTAACACCTTTGGCCTCTCCACCACAGTGTTTATTACCGCCCGAGAACCTGAATGGCCCTTAACCATGGCTCCACAGCTCTAGAACTGCCATATTAGCACACACGACTATGCTACCGCACAGCCAGTTCCTGCATGTCCTATAGCTCTCGACACTAGGTCAAGCATGACTGTATGCCATGGTTAAGGCATTTTGACGCCTCTGGCCTCACCACCACAATATTTGTCATCGCCCGAGAGCTCGAACGGCCCTTAACTATAGCTCCATGACTCCAAAACATCCATAATTGCACACACGACTGTGCTGCCGCACAGCCGGATCCTGTGCATCCTACGGCTCTCGGCACCGGTCAAGCATGCCCGTACACCATGGTTAAGCCATTTTGATGCCTCTCACCTCTCCACCATAGAGTTTTTCATCACCTGAGAGCCTGAAGGGCCCTTAACCATAGCTCCACGGCTGCAAAACTGCCATATTTGCACACACGACCATGCTGCCGCACGGTCGATTCCAACGCATCCTATGGCTCTCGGCACTGAGTCAAGCATGCCCGTACGCCATGGTTATGGCATTTTGACACCTCTGGCCTCTCTACCATGGCATTTGCCATCGCTCGAGAGCCTGAACGGCCCTTAACCTTGGCTCCACGGCTCCGTAACCGCCATATTTGCACACACGACCATGCCGCCGCACGGCCGGTTCCAACGCATCCTATGGCTCCCGGCACCGAGTCAAGCATGCCCGTACGCCATGGTTAAGGCATTTTGACACCTCTAGCCTCTCCACCACAGCATTTGTTGTCGCCGAGAACCTGAATGGCCCTTAACCATGGCTCCACGGCTCTAGAACCGCCATATTTGCACACACGAATATGCTACCGCACGCCCGGTTCGTGCGTGTCCTACAGCTCTTGACACTAGGTCAAGCATGACCGTATGCCATGGTTAAGGCATTTTGATGCCTCTGGCCTCACCACCACAATGTTTGTCATCACCCGAAAGCCTGAACGGCCCTTAACTACAGCTCCACGACTCTAGAACATCCATAATTGCACACACGACCGTGCCGCCGCACGGCCGGATCCCGTGCATCCTATGGCTCTCGGCCCCGGGTCAAGCACGCCCGTATGCCATGGTTAAGCCATTTTGATGCCTCGTCACCTCTCCACCATAGAGTTTTTCGTCACCCGAGAGCCCGAAGGGCCCTTAACCATGCCTCCACGGCTCCAAAACCGCCATATTTGCACACTCGACCATGCCGCCGCACGGCCGGTTCCAAAGCATTTTATGGCTCCCGCCCGAGTCAAGCATGCCCGTACGCCATGGTTAAGGCATTTTGACACCTCCGGCCTCTCTACCATAGCGTTTGCCGTCACTCGAGAGCCCGAATGGCACTTAACCTCGGCTCCACGGCTCCGTAACCGCCATATTTGCACACACGACTTTGCCGCCGCACGGCCGGTTCCCGCGCATCCTACGGCTCCTCGCACCAAGTCAAGCACGCCCATGCACTATGGTTAAGGCGTTTTGACACCGCCGGCCTCCCGACCACAGCATTTGTTGCCGCCCAAGAACCCGAATGGCCCTTAACCATGGCTCCACCGCTCTAGAACCGCCATATTTGCACACACGACTATGCTACCGCACGCCGGCCGGTTCCTACGTGTCCTACGGCTCTCGACACTAGGTCAAGCACGACCGTATGCCATGGTTAAGGCGTTTTGACACCTCCGGCCCCACCACCACAATGTTTGTCATCACCCGAGAGCCCGAACGGCCCTTAACTATAGCTCCACGACTCCGAACACCCATAATTGCACACACGACTGTGCCGGCGCACGGCCGGATCCCGTGCATCCTACGGCTCTCGGCACCGGTTCAAGCACACCCGTACGCCATGGTTAAGCCATTTTGATGCCTCTCATCTCTCCATCATAGAGTTTTCCATCACCCGAGAGCCCGAAGGTCCCTTAACCATGGCTCCACGGCAAAAAACCGCCACATTTGCACACACGACCATGCCGCCGCATGGTCGGTTCCAACGCGTCCTATGGCTCCCTAAGACCGAGTCAAGCAAGCCCGTTCGCCATGGTTAAGGCATTTTGACACCTCTGGCCTCTCTATCATACCGTTTGTCGTTGCTCGAGAGCCTGAACGGCCCTTAACCTTGGCTCCACGGCTCCAGAACTGCCATATTTGCACACACGACTTTGCTGCCGCACGGCCGGTTCCTATGCGTCCTACGGCTCCTCGCACCAAGTCAAGCACGCCCATGCACCATGGTTAAGGCGTTTTAACACCTTTGGCCTCCCCACCACAGCGTTTATTACCGCCCGAGAACCCGAATGGAACTTAACCATGGCTCCACAGCTCTAGAACTGCCATATTTGCACACACGACTATGCTACCGCACAGCCAGTTCCTGCATGTCCTATAGCTCTCGACACTAGGTCAAGCACGACCGTATGCCATGGTTAAGGCGTTTTGACGCCCCGGCCTCACCACCACAATATTTGTCATCACCCAAGAGCCCGAACGGCCCTTAACTATAGCTCCATGACTCCGTAACATCCATAATTGCACACACGACCGTGCCGCCGCACGGCCCGGATCCCGTGCATCCTACGGCTCTCGGCACCGGGTCAAGCACGGCCGTACGCCATGGTTAAGCCATTTTGATGCCTCTCACCTCTCCACCATAGAGTTTTTCATCACCCGAGAGCCTGAAGGGCCCTTAACCATGCCTCCACGGCTCCAAAACCGCCATATTTGCACACTCGACCATGCCTGCCGCACGGCCGGTTGCAACGCATTTTATGGCTCCCGCTCGAGTCAAGCATGTCCGTACGCCATGGTTAAGGCATTTTGACACCTCCGGCCTCTCTACCATAGCGTTTGCCGTCACTCGAGAGCCCGAACGGCACTTAACCTCGGCTCCACGGCTCTAGAACCGCCATATTTGCACACACGACTTTGCCGCCGCACGGCCGGTTCCGCGCATCCTACGGCTCCTCGCACCAAGTCAAGCACGCCCATGCACTATGGTTAAGGCGTTTTGACACCGCTCGGCCTCTCGACCACGCATTTGTTGCCACCCAAGAACCCGAATGGCCCTTAACCATGGCTCCACCGCTCTAGAACCGCCATATTTGCACACACGACTATGCTACCGCACGCCCGATTCCTACGTGTCCTATGCTCTCGACACTAGGTCAAGCATGACCGTATGCCATGGTTAAGGCGTTTTGACACCTCCGGCCCCACCACCACAATGTTTGTCATCACCCGAGAGCCCGAACGGCCCTTAACTATAGCTCCACGACCTGTAACATCCATAATTGCACACACGACCGTGCCGGCGCATGGCCGGATCCCGTGCATCCTACGCTCTCGGCACCGGTTCAAGCACACCCGTACGCCATGGTTAAGCCATTTTGATGCCTCTCACCTCTCCACCATAGAGTTTTCCATCACCCGAGAGCCCGAAGGGCCCTTAACCATGGCTCCACGGCGCAAACCGCCACATTTGCACACACGACCATGCCGCCGCATGGTCGGTTCCGACGCGTCCTATGGCTCCCTAAGACCGAGTCAAGCAAGCCCGTACGCCATGGTTAAGGCATTTTGACACCTCTGGCCTCTCTACCATAGCGTTTGTCGTTGCTCGAGAGCCTGAACGGCCCTTAACCTTGGCTCCACGGCTCCAGAACTGCCATATTTGCACACACGACTTTGCTGCCGCACGGCCGGTTCCTATGCGTCCTACGGCTCCTCGCACCAAGTTAAGCACGCCCATGCACCATGGTTAAGGCGTTTTAACACCTTTGGCCTCCCCACCACAGCGCTTATTACCGCCCGAGAACCCGAATGGCCCTTAACCATGGCTCCACAGCTCTAGAACCGCCATATTTGCACACACGACTATGCTACCGCACGCCCAGTTCCGCATGTCCTATAGCTCTCGACACTAGGTCAAGCACGACCGTATGCCATGGTTAAGGCGTTTTGACGCCCCGGCCTCACCACCACAATATTTGTCATCACCCGAGAGCCCGAACGGCCCTTAACTATAGCTCCACGACTCCAGAACATCCATAATTGCACACACGACTGTGCTGCCGCACAGCCGGATCCTGTGCATCCTACGGCTCTCGGCACCGGGTCAAGCACGGCCGTACGCCATGGTTAAGCCATTTTGATGCCTCTCACCTCTCCACCATAGAGTTTTTCATCACCCGAGAGCCTGAAGGGCCCTTAACCATGCCTCCACGGCTCCAAAACTGCCATATTTGCACACTCGACCATGCTGCCGCACGGTCGGTTGCAACGCATTTTATGGCTCCCGGCTCTGAGTCAAGCATGTCTGTACGCCATGGTTAAGGCATTTTGACACCTCTGGCCTCTCTACCATAGCGTTTGCCGTCACTCGAGAGCCTGAACGGCACTTAACCTCGGCTCCACGGCTCTAGAACTGCCATATTTGCACACACGACTTTGCTGCCGCACGGCCGGTTCCTGCGCATCCTACGGCTCCTCGCACCAAGTCAAGCACGCCCATGCACTATGGTTAAGGCATTTTGACACCCTCGGCCTCTCGACCACAGCATTTGTTGCCACCCAAGAACCCGAATGGCCCTTAACCATGGCTCCACCGCTCTAGAACCGCCATATTTGCACACACGACTATGCTACCGCATAGCCGATTCCTACGTGTCCTACTCTCTCGACACTAGGTCAAGCATGACCGTATGCCATGGTTAAGGTGTTTTGACACCTCCGGCCCCACCACCACAATGTTTGTCATTACCCGAGAGCCCGAACGGCCCTTAACTATAGCTCCACGACTCCGTAACATCCATAATTGCACACACGACCGTGCCGGCGCATGGCCGGATCCCCGTGCATCCTACGGCTCTCGGCACCGGTTCAAGCACACCCGTACGCCATGGTTAAGCCATTTTGATGCCTCTCACCTCTCCACCATAGAGTTTTCCATCACCCGAGAGCCCGAAGGGCCCTTAACCATGGCTCCACGGCAGAAAACCGCCACATTTGCACACACGACCATGCCGCCGCATGGTCGGTTCCAACGCGTCCTATGGCTCCCGACCGAGTCAAGCAAGCCCGTACGCCATGGTTAAGGCATTTTGACACCTCGGCCTCTCTACCATAGCGTTTGTCGTTGCTCGAGATCCCGAACGGCCCTTAACCTTGGCTCCACGGCTCCGTAACCGCCATATTTGCACACACGACTTTGCCGCCGCACGGCCGGTTCCTATGCGTCCTACGGCTCCTCGCACCAAGTCAAGCACGCCCATGCACCATGGTTAAGGCGTTTTAACACCTTTGGCCTCCCCACCACAGCGCTTATTACCGCCCGAGAACCCGAATGGCCCTTAACCATGGCTCCACCGCTCTAGAACTGCCATATTTGCACACACGACTATGCTACCGCACACGCCCGATTCCTCGCATGTCCTATAGCTCTCGACACTAGGTCAAGCACGACCGTATGCCATGGTTAAGGCGTTTTGACGCCCGGCCTCACCACCACAATATTTGTCATCACCCGAGAGCCCGAACGGCCCTTAACTATAGCTCCACGACTCCATAACATCCATAATTGCACACACGACCGTGCTTGCCGCACGGCCCGGATCCCGTGCATCCTACGGCTCTCGGCACCGGGTCAAGCACGCCCGTACGCCATGGTTAAGCCATTTTGATGCCTCTCACCTCTCCACCATAGAGTTTTTCATCACCCGAGAGCCCGAAGGGCCCTTAACCATGGCTCCACGGCCGCAAACCGCCATATTTGCACACACGACCATGCCGCCGCACGGTTGGTTCCAACGCATCCTATGGCTCTCGACCGGGTCAAGCATGCCCGTACGCCATGGTTAAGGCATTTTGACACCTCCGGCCTCTCTACCATAGCATTTGCCATCGCCGAGAGCCCGAACGGCCCTTAACCTTGGCTCCACGGCTCCAGAACTGCCATATTTGCACACACGACCATGCTGCCGCACGGTCAGTTCCAACGCATCCTATGGCTCCTGGCACTGAGTCAAGCATGCCCGTACGCCATGGTTAAGGCATTTTGACACCTTTAGCCTCTCCAACACAGCGTTTGTTGCCATCTGAGAACTTGAATGGCCCTTAACCATGGCTCCACAGCTCTAGAATTGCCATATTTGCACACACGAATATGCTACCGCACAGCCGGTTCGTGCGTGTCCTACAGCTCTTGACACTAGGTCAAGCATGACCGTATGACATGGTTAAGGCATTTTGATGCCTCTGGCCTCACCACCACAATGTTTGTCATCACCCGAGAGCCTGAACGGCCCTTAACTACAGCTCCACGACTCCGTAACATCCATAATTGCACACACGACCGTGCTGCCACACGGTCGGATCCCGTGCATCCTATGGCTCTCAAGCACCGGGTCAAGCACGCCCGTACGCCATGGTTAAGCCATTTTGATGCCTCTCACCTCTCCACCATAGTGTTTTCCATCACCCGAGAGCCCGAAGGGCCCTTAACCATGCCTCCACGGCTCCAAAACCGCCATATTTGCACACTCGACCATGCCGCCGCACGATCGGTTCCAACGCATTTTATGGCTCCCCGCACTAAGTCAAGCATGCCCGTACGCCATGGTTAAGGCATTTTGACACCTCTAGCCTCTCTACCATAGCGTTTGCCATCACTCGAGAGCCCGAACGGCACTTAACCTCGGCTCCACGGCTCCGTAACCGCCATATTTGCACACACGACTTTGCCGCCGCACGGCCGGTTCCGCGCATCCTACGGCTCCTCGCACCAAGTCAAGCACGCCCATGCACTATGGTCAAGGCGTTTTGACACCGCCGGCCTCTCGACCACAGCATTTGTTGCCGCCCAAGAACCCGAATGGCCCTTAACCATGGCTCCACCGCTCTAGAACCGCCATATTTGCACACACGACTATGCTACCGCACGCCGGTTCCTACGTGTCCTACAGCCTCTCGACACTAGGTCAAGCACGACCGTATGCCATGGTTAAGGCATTTTGACACCTCCGGCCCCACCACCACAATGTTTGTCATCACCCGAGAGCCCGAACGGCCCTTAACTATAGCTCCACGACTCCGTAACATTCATAATTGCACACACGCCCGTGCCGGCGCACGGCCGATCCCGTGCATCCTACGGCTCTCAAGCACCGGTTCAAGCACACCCGTACGCCATGGTTAAGCCATTTTGATGCCTCTCACCTCTCCACCATAGAGTTTTCCATCACCCGAGAGCCTAAAGGACCCTTAACCATGGCTCCACGGCAGTAAAACTGCCACATTTGCACACACGACCATGCTGCCGCATGGTCGGTTCCAACGCGTCCTATGGCTCCCGGCACTGAGTCAAGCAAGCCCGTACGCCATGGTTAAGGCATTTTGACACCTCTGGCCTCCCCACCACAGCGTTTATTACCGCCCGAGAACCCGAATGGCCCTTAACCATGGCTCCACAGCTCTAGAACTACCATATTTGCACACACGACTATGCTACCGCACAGCCAGTTCCTGCATGTCCTATAGCTCTCGACACTAGGTCAAGCACGACCGTATGCCATGGTTAAGGCGTTTTGACGCCTCTGGCCTCACCATCACAATATTTGTCATCACCCGAGAGCCCGAACGGCCCTTAACTATAGCTCCACGACCTGAACATCCATAATTGCACACACGACCGTGCCGCCGCACGCCCGGATCCCCGTGCATCCTACGGCTCTCGGCACCGGGTCAAGCATGCTCGTACGCCATGGTTAAGCCATTTTGATGCCTCTCACCTCTCCACCATAGAGTTTTTCATCACCCGAGAGCCTGAAGGGCCCTTAACCACAGCTCCACGGCCGCAAACCGCCATATTTGCACACACGACCATGCCGCCGCACGGCCGGTTCCAACGCATCCTATGGCTCTCAAGACCGAGAATCAAGCATGCCCGTACGCCATGGTTAAGGCATTTTGACACCTCCGGCCTCTCTACCATAGCATTTGCCATCGCTCGAGAGCCCGAACGGCCCTTAACCTTGGCTCCACGGCTCCGTAACCGCCATATTTGCACACACGACCATGCCGCGCACGGCCGGGCCTCCAACGCATCCTATGGCTCCCGGCACCGAGTCAAGCATGCCCGTACGCCATGGTTAAGGCATTTTGACACCTCTAGCCTCTCCACCACAGCGTTTGTTGCCGCCCGAGAACCCGAATGGCCCTTAACCATGGCTCCACAGCTCTAGAACCGCCATATTTGCACACACGAATATGCTACCGCACGCCCGGTTCGTGCGTGTCCTACAGCTCTTGACACTAGGTCAAGCATGACCGTATGCCATGGTTAAGGTGTTTTCATGCCTCTGGCCTCACCACCACAATGTTTGTCATCACCCGAGAGCCCGAACGGCCCTTAACTACAGCTCCACGACTCCGTAACATCCATAATTGCACATACGACCGTGCCGCCGCACGGCCGATCCCGTGCATCCTATGGCTCTCGGCACCGGGTCACGCACGCCCGTACGCCATGGTTAAGCCATTTTGATGCCTCTCACCTCTCCACCATAGAGTTTTCCATCACCTGAGAGCCTGAAGGGCCCTTAACCATGCCTCCACGGCTCCAAAACTGCCATATTTGCACACTCGACCATGCTGCCGCACGGTCGGTTCCAACGCATTTTATGGCTCCCGGCTCTACGCCATGGTTAAGGCATTTTGACACCTCTGGCCTCTCTACCATAGCATTTGCCGTCATTCGAGAGCCCAAACGGCACTTAACCTCGGCTCCACGGCTCCAGAACTGCCATGTTTGCACACACGACTTTGCTGCCGCACGGCCGGTTCCTGCGCATCCTACGGCTCCTCGCACCAAGTCAAGCACGCCCATGCACTATGGTTAAGGCGTTTTGACACCGCTGGCCTCTCGACCACAGCATTTGTTGCCGCCCAAGAACCCGAATGGCCCTTAACTTGGCTCCACCGCTCTAGAACTGCCATATTTGCACACACGACTATGGTACCGCACACCCGGTTCCTACGTGTCCTACAGCTCTCGATACTAGGTCAAGCACGACCGTATGCCATGGTTAAGGCGTTTTGACACCTTTGGCCCCACCACCACAATGTTTGTCATCACCCGAGAGCCCGAACGGCCCTTAACTATAGTTCCACGACTCCAGAACATCCATAATTGCACACACGACTGTGCTGGCGCATGGCCGGATCCTGTGCATCCTACGGCTCTCGGCACCGGTTCAAGCACACCCGTACGCCATGGTTAAGCCATTTTGATGCCTCTCACCTCTCCACCATAGAGTTTTCCATCACCCGAGAGCCCGAAGGGCCCTTAACCAAGGCTCCACGGCGCAAAAACCGCCACATTTGCACACATGACCATGCCGCCGCATGGTCGGTTTCAACGCGTCCTATGGCTCCCAAGACCGAGTCAAGCAAGCCCGTACGCCATGGTTAAGGCATTTTGACACCTCGGCCTCTCTACCATAGCGTTTGTCGTCGCTCGAGAGCCCGAACGGCCCTTAACCTCGGCTCCACGGCTCCGTAACCGCCATATTTGCACACATGACTTGCCCGCACGGCCGGTTCCTATGCGTCCTACGGCTCCTCGCACCAAGTCAAGCACGCCCATGCACCATGGTTAAGGAATTTTAACACCTCTGGCCTCTCCACCACAGTGTTTATTACCGCCTGAGAACTCGAATGGCCCTTAACCATGGCTCCACAGCTCTAGAACTGCCATATTTGCACACACGATTATGCTACCGCACGCCCGGTTCCCGCATGTCCTATAGCTCTCGACACTAGGTCAAGCACGACCGTATGCCATGGTTAAGGCGTTTTGACGCCCCGGCCTCACCACCACAATATTTGTCATTACCCGAGAGCCCGAACGGCCCTTAACTATAGCTCCACGACTCCGTAACATCCATAATTGCACACGCGACCGTGCCGCCACACGCCGGATCCGTGCATCCTACGGCTCTCGGCACCGGGTCAAGCACGCCCGTACGCCATGGTTAAGCCATTTTGATGCCTCTCACCTCTCCACCATAGAGTTTTTCATCACCCGAGAGCCTGAAGGGCCCTTAACCACAGCTCCACGGCTGCAAAACTGCCATATTTGCACACACGACCATGCTGCCGCACGGTCGGTTCCAACGCATCCTATGGCTCTCGGCACTGAGTCAAGCAGGCCCGTACGCCATGGTTAAGGCATTTTGACACCTCTGGCCTCTCTACCATAGAGTTTTTCATCACTCGAGAGCCTGAAGGGCCCTTAACCATAGCTCCACGGCTCCAGAACTGCCATATTTGCACACACGACCATGCTGCCGCACGGTCGGTTCCAACGCATCCTATGGCTCCCGGCACTGAGTCAAGCATGCCCGTACGCCATGGTTAAGGCATTTTGACACCTCTGGCCTCTCCACCACAGCGTTTGTTGCCGCTCGAGAACCCGAATGGCCCTTAACCATGGCTCCACAGCTCTAGAACTGCCATATTTGCACACACGAATATGCTACCGCACAGCCGGTTCGTGCGTGTCCTACAGCTCTTGACACTAGGTCAAGCATGACCGTATGCCATGGTTAAGGCATTTTGATGCCTCTGGCCTCACCACCACAATGTTTGTCATCACCCAAGAGCCTGAATGGCCCTTAACTATAGCTCCACGACTCCAGAACATCCATAATTGCACACACGACTATGCTGCCGCACGGTCGGATCCTGTGCATCCTATGGCTCTCGGCACCGGGTCAAGCACGCCTGTACGCCATGGTTAAGCCATTGTGATGCCTCTCACCTCTCCACCATAGAGTTTTCCATCACCTGAGAGCCTGAAGGGCCCTTAACCATGCCTCCACGGCTCCAAAACTGCCATATTTGCACACTCGACCATGCTGCCGCACGGTCGGTTCCAACGCATTTTATGGCTTCCGGCTCCGAGTCAAGCATGCCCGTACGCCATGGTTAAGGCATTTTGACACCTCTGGCCTCTCTACCATAGCGTTTTGCCGTCACTTGAGAGCCTGAACAGCACTTAACCTCGGCTCCACGGCTCCAGAACTGCCATATTTGCACACACGACTTTGCTGCCGCACGGCCGGTTCCTGCGCATCCTACAGCTCCTCGCACCAAGTCAAGCACGCCCATGCACTATGGTTAAGGCATTTTGACACCGCTGGCCTCTCGACCACAGCATTTGTTGCAGCACAAGAACCCGAATGGCCCTTAACCATGGCTCCACCACTCTAGAACTGCCATATTTGCACACACTACTATGCTACCGCACAGCCGGTTCCTACGTGTCCCACAGCTCTCGACACTAGGTCAAGCACGACCGTATGCCATGGTTAAGGCGTTTTGACACCTCTGGCCCCACCACCACAATGTTTGTCATCACCCGAGAGCCCGAACGGCCCTTAACTATAGCTCTACGACTCCAGAACATCCATAATTGCACACACGACTGTGCTGGCGCACGGCCGAATCCTGTGCATCCTAGGCTCTCGGCACCGGTTCAAGCACACCCGTACACCATGGTTAAGCCATTTTGATGCCTCTCACCTCTCCACCATAGAGTTTTCCATCACCCGAGAGCCTGAAGGGCCCTTAACCATGGCTCCACGGCGCAAAACCGCCACATTTGCACACACGACCATGCCGCCGCATGGTCGGTTCCAACGCGTCCTATGGCTCCCTAAGACCGAGTCAAGCAAGCCCGTACGCCATGGTTAAGGCATTTTGACACCTCTGGCCTCTCTACCATAGCGTTTGTTGCCGCTCGAGAGCCCGAACGGCCCTTAACCTCGGCTCCACGGCTCCGTAACCGCCATATTTGCACACACGACTTTCTTTGCCGCACGGCCGGTTCCTATGCATCCTACGGCTCCTCGCACCAAGTCAAGCACGCCCATGCACCATGGTTAAGGAATTTTAACACCTTTGGCCTCTCCACCACAGCGTTTATTACCGCCCCGAGAACCCGAATGGCCCTTAACCATGGCTCCATAGCTCTAGAACGCCATATTTACACACACGACTATGCTACCGCACGGCCCCAGTTCCTCGCATGTCCTATAGCTCGACACTAGGTCAAGCACGACCGTATGCCATGGTTAAGGCGTTTTGACGCCTCGGCCTCACCACCACAATATTTGTCATTACTCGAGAGCCCGAACGGCCCTTAACTATAGCTCCACGACTCAGAACATCCATAATTGCACACGCGACCGTGCCGCCACACGCCCGGATCCCGTGCATCCTACGGCTCTCGGCACCGGGTCAAGCACGCCCGTACGCCATGGTTAAGCCATTTTGATGCCTCTCACCTCTCCACCATAGAGTTTTTCATCACCCGAGAGCCCGAAGGGCCCTTAACCACAGCCTCCACGGCCGCAAAACTGCCATATTTGCACACACGACCATGCCGCCGCACGGTCGGTTCCAACGCATCCTATGGCTCTCAAGATCGAATCAAACAGGCCCGTACGCCATGGTTAAGGCATTTTGACACCTCTGGCCTCTCTACCATAGAGTTTTTCATCACTCGAGAGCCTGAAGGGCCCTTAACCATAGCTCCACGGCTCCAGAACTGCCATATTTGCACACACGACCATGCTGCCGCACGGTCAGTTCCAACGCATCCTATGGCTCCTGGCACTGAGCCAAGCATGCCCGTACGCCATGGTTAAGGCATTTTGACACCTCTAGCCTCTCCACCACAGCGTTTGTTGCTGCCTGAGAACCTGAATGGCCCTTAACCATGGCTCCACAGCTCTAGAACTGCCATATTTGCACACACGAATATGCTACCGCACAAATGTTCGTGCGTGTCCTACAGCTCTTGACACTAGGTCAAGCATGACCGTATGCCATGGTTAAGGCATTTTGATGCCTCTGGCCTCACCACCACAATGTTTGTCATCACCCAAGAGCCCGAATGGCCCTTAACTATAGCTCCACGACTCCAGAACATCCATAATTGCACACACGACTATGCTGCCGCACGGCCGGATCCTGTGCATCCTATGGCTCTCGGCACCGGGTCAAGCACGCCCGTACGCCATGGTTAAGCCATTGTGATGCCTCTCACCTCTCCACCATAGAGTTTTCCATCACCTGAGAGCCCGAAGGGCCCTTAACCATGCCTCCACGGCTCCAAAACTGCCATATTTGCACACTCGACCATGCCGCCGCACGGTCGGTTCCAACGCATTTTATGGCTTCCGCCGAGTCAAGCATGCCCGTACGCCATGGTTAAGGCATTTTGACACCCTCGGCCTCTCTA